>JAVFBZ010172814.1:0-16232 GCA_032466195.1 Katharina tunicata | reverse complement strand
AAACTTCTGCATTGTTTAGTTTTTATTTTATGTCGTTGCAAACATGTGGTATCGTTTCTTTTGGACACTAGTTTAGAACATGAGATAATTTATCGACTTTAATTAGTCGACATCCCTGTACCAGTGTAATTACTCTTGACAAAAATATATAAATATATTTAATGTTATTGTAAATAACGAACAGAAATAATCTGTATTTTCAACCCGCATTGATATATATCTGTTACGGGGAAACAACCCGCATTGATATATATCTGTTACGGGAAACAATTCTCTCCCTTTTCAGGTGCTCCTTCTGTGGCAAAGAGAGACTCAAATTACTTACGTTCCAGAGAAAATCGTAGTTTAAAAACACGTGGAATCATCGAAGAATGTTGTGAAAACCCCTGTTCAATAAGTGATTTAGAAGGGTACTGTGCCACTGGGGATAAACCAAACCTACTATCTAATACAGAGGTACAGACAGTGGTGAGTATTCGATAGCAAAGTTTTTATTTCTATTTGGTGAGAGTTTTATTTTGAACTTGACCATGTTTGACGATTTAGTTGAAATAGTGTAAAAATCAACAGGAATGATTCGTAATATCGATCTTTCCCAGGTATGGGTTGGAATTCCAGGTTGTCATTGATATATATATAAATTCACTTTACTTATGGCATCCTGTCCTTGGGCCAACCAAATTTAGGCTATGAGGATAATTAACCCAGAACGCCACACTTGGCAGCAGGACGCACGTCTTTACCTCGTGAGTGATACCTCAAGAAATAAATTCTGGCAGAGATCTTAATTTTGTAAGGTAGGTCAAGTGACCAGAGCATTTTCTGCTGATTAAAGACACAAACACATCTTACATTGAGGATCCCTAAGTCTAACTGTGGTACTAAAGTGAGTTGCATGCCGAGAGAACCAGGATTAATACTTACAATTCTACCTTTGTCTTGACCTGATGTTTGTAGATCTAGAAAGTTCCCCAAAAGGTTCGTTGGATTGGGGCTTTAACAACGACGTAGAGGTGAAAGAGTGGGTGTTAGTTACCTATGACGTCAATTTGGTACCGAGTCAAAACCCGAGTCGCCGAAGATTGTTGTGATTGGGGGAGTATGTTCACAGACGTAAAAGAAGTTTTTGACGCACTGCAACCAATGAGCAGCTGCCTGCGTTTTTCAGTATATTTGCAAAGGGGACGTAACTCCAAGAGGGTTAGAATTGATGGTTTACACCTTACTTGAGATTAGTTCACTCATATATGACAGCATGTCAGGAAAGTGGGCCAAGAAATCGCCACTTAAAAACACTAGCGACCCACAAGACAGCACAAGACGAAACACATTGACGTCACAACAAACTGGCTTCGTGAAACCCCTTAGCTCGGGTTGCACCAGGGCACAACAAGCTCCCGCCCAACCACCCGCCGAAAAACTTGTGTCTTTGCGGTAACTTCTGGGGTTCATTTTATGAATTCGTGTAAGCAGATAATTTTACGCATACCAAACTGGCGGTACGATATTAAGAGTAAATATTAAGATCGTGACATAAAATAATCCCTGAATCCTTAAAAATTATCGCGTAATAGTTTAAATTATTTAGATAGGAACTATATGGTAAGAGAAGTTCACCATATAGATGAATGCGCAACCAAAAATATTGGAAGCTGTTCTGTACGTTCTATATCCTCAGACTGACTGTATTATATTGGAGAATAGTGTGAGACCCAAAACTTAGACGATTGCTATCATTAAGCCAATGCATTTTTGAAACCTGTATAAATCTATGCATTTCATTATGTTTTTTTAAAAATATGTCTCTTGTACTTGACAGGTGTTGGAAAAACCAATAGTCCAGCAGCAGGAGTTATCTGATGACGTCACTGTTACCGAAAGTGAGGCTCACGTGACGCGCAACCCACTTAGCAGAATGGAAGACCTCAGAGCGAGGCTATTAGATGGCGGTTCAAACAGAAGTCGTCTGGTTTCCGGCCGGCCTTTCTTCTTCGTCCGACCAATTAGCCGACGGCCGGCACGAATGGTAGAATTAAATCCTTCAAAGAGTATGTCGAAAGTAAATGATGTATCACGACTGCTGTTCAACTAGTTTCGATAAAGCAGACGTCTTCTGATACATTCGTATGAAGGACATGTTGAATCAGTAACAACTTATGGAAATAGAAACGGATGTTCTTGATCTGGTAAAGCAATACTAAATTATCACATTCGCGGATGTAATGTGTAGGAGGGACGGATATAACAGGGAATCATACGCTGTCTTTATGATGACGAGATATTGAGGATGGATGAACCATTCCAAAGCAAAGACTTTAAATCTTCTCTATATTTAAGCCCCATGACATGTTTTAAATGCCACTACCACGACAGTGAGAGCTACAGTAAACAGATAAATCATACCATTCTGACATTTGTTTATAATTTTGAGAGAAAGAACGCCAGGAAGACAAATGAATTGTATTTATTGCATTTTTTTTTAGAAATACGAGCAATGGATGTCGGCCATACTCTAGGTAAAACTGTTTACTGTCGGCAGAGTGAACTTTAAAGAGGTTTAATATCATGGTTTGGAACTTTTACATTCATTCCCTGGTGATCTACGAATCAATACCCTTGCATTTAAGTACGGGTAAGGCGTTTTCACTCCAGTCAGGTGGCAAATTGCTTACTCATATGGTGTGATTGTATTTTGAAAGACCCATTACTTATTCCGACTATACAATCATACTGCTGACAATCGTAACACAAACAAAATCATAGAGTAAAATAAACAAAGAAATATTTTTCTTTCATTTCGATTTCGATTTCATATATTCGGTTAACTGAACAGTTTACAAAATAGTTAAGAATGGCCACTTTGAGTCGTAATGCACTCTCCTAAAGTTATGCCAATATCATGTAAATGAATGAAATCCCACAGCTCAAAATAACTTCGGATACAGGGTGAATCTGTCGTGCCACGAACTGTCCTTCGCTTACTTTACTTTATTTTTTTTTTAAGTGAATTACATGGCGTGTCCATTCAGTAGAATGATTTACGCCTTGTCGTTAACTGTCCACTTCCTAAGTGAGGTATAACTTCTGCACATTTCAGGTAGCCTATGTATGGCGTGAGTGGGCCTGGGTAACTAGGGCAGAATGTTTGTAGGCAGAGTATTTAGTCCTCTGCAGTATTCGAAGGCGATATAATTAATATAATCTTATGTATAAATGCAAGAGGCAATAGATATGTTTTCTCTACATTAAGGAAATCCTTAACGTTCTTATTTGTCTGTTCGTTTATATTTAATTTAATTTTAAAATAGTTTCGAGCATTATTACGGAAAAAAACCCCATCAAAACAGCTTGCAGGAAACTTAAATTAAAATTCGAGTTCGATTCATTCGCATTTTTTAAATTGTTCTTATGTGTGACACGCGTTGTCCAGTACATCACTTGGAATTTTTGACGTTCTTAAAGGAAAGAAAGCACCATTTAACTAACGAAATACCCCGGTCTTCTTCGCTCTTAAGCAGGATGTTGACGGAGACTTCATGTGCCTTTAATGGTGCTTTCTGAGTAAAGTCGACTTGTTGTTGGGTCATTTTTTGTGTTCTATATCTTTGCCTGTAGTCAGTCTTGTTATATCAGGATTATATGAGTGAAATAACCTTTAGTACGGCGAAATATACCTCAATCAAATTCTTCACTCTTGAAATTGTAAGATTAAAAGAATAAGACGGTTTTCCTTCATGAAGAACCTTATCGTTGCTATTCGGTAATGCGTACAAATCACGCTCGCAATTGTTGGAATTGACAGCACAGAACTACACTCCGTGAATTCGTCGTCATTTCGTAATAACTTTAGAGAAACAGACAGCACAACAAAGCGTCTTCATGTAGCCGATTGCGCAGAGAGCGCCAGGATATACATCGAGCTCGCCACAACAATCTCCGGAAGTATGTCTAGAACATGAGAGTTTTGAACAAATTAGAATTAATCGACATCCATATGCTTGTGGGATCTATCTGTATCTGTGCACCAGTTAAATTGAAAATAAATATTTACCCAACACCCATGTTCGATAGCCACGAGCTTCATTCATAGGTACTCTACATTATAAGTTGTAATGTAGAGTAGCTTGGTATTAAATCCATGGTTAGCGAAGATGCACTACACCAACACCAAGCGATAGTTGTGTTTTGCGTTCTGGTTTTAACCATTCACTCACTAAAACTTTTAACTGTTTATTTGATTAAAACACTATATATTCTGTAGTATTAGACAACGATATTAATGATCCATTTGATACTGCCCATTTTATTTAAAATTGACAAAGCATATTCTAAGAAATCGAGACAGCTGAAACAGAAATATTTAGATAAACATTGTACTGATGACTCTAAAGAAGATTTATAAAGGATTTGTCCGATTTGTATTTCATAGGAACCGAAGGAATCAACTGTTCGTGCTCGCGATTGTCACTGATGACTATGTTTTTTCAAATTTCTTATTCCGCGATGAAATGTTAAGCTTTGCCAGTCTAAAATTTATCTTTTTAAAAGTTTCATCGTCTGTTCTTAAAGACTCGTTGTAATAAGTGTATGTTCCATAGGTCTGTGACGTCTTGTGATCTTTCTCAGATTTATGGGAATCTTTTTGCGATGGTTTCCTGTGGAACAATGAAAGGATTACGTCACAATTGCTGCCATAACAATATTACCTTGGAAAAGTGTTAATATCTTCTATCATAGCATTGTAATCAGACACGTCACGTTATTTGTTAGCGTTAAATTATTGGTTAGCACCGAAGTTATCAGGATACCATAAATCGGTGCTACGGTTCAGAAGACACAAGAAGTCAGCATAATGTGGCAAAAAAACACCAACCAGTTAATCGGTGTCCGTTAAATTTGACGATGTAAATCACATTATTAACGGAGCTATTGACGCCCATCTGAGCGGCGGTAGGCCTATACAACGAACAGCGAGCAGCGTTTTTACTTAGTTAACCTTTTTCAAATATATTGTTAGTGCATTCGGAGATAAGAGAAGGCCAATCATCCATGAGGAAAGAGCCCAGTCCTCTTACGGTTGATTGATTGACTGATTGGGTTTTTACGTCGTACTTAATGTTATTTCACTAGTGTAATACACTGGGGCCCTATTTTACAGATATCTTTTTTAAAATATGAGTGTGCTATCTATAAATCACCAAATACTGACAAATAATGGTGCTACCTGCTATTGTTAGACTACCATATGACTTAGACTTACGATATAGAGCTGTATATTTAATCACCTGAAGCCTTATTTACACCCTGGAATTATTATGTGTGGATGTCATTTCAATGGAATAATTTCGTTTTCCACAGGTTTTATTCGTTTTAGAACATACTCACCCACAAATGATAGTTCCTTTCATAAACCAACCTAACAGTGTGATTCCCATAGTTGAAACTATCCCCAAATGTGACACCGTTTTTAGATTCCTTCATCTCCAGACCGCATGGAACAGTCGCGTTGTTGTTGTTGTTGTTGTAATGCCCTGATGTGAACTTGTTTTGGACAGTGCAAGAGACTAAACTAAGACATATTTATGTGTTACTCTTAATTATAATAAGTAAACGCAATACCTTCAGGCTTCATGATAATACCTTTATTGAAACGATATATAGGTGATGTAGGTATATTCCCGAGGTTACATCATCAGTTGCGCGGGAGCATTGCTTTATAGTGGATTTAAGTGGTTGATTATTAAAGTTACGTTTATTTTAATCTTGACTTCGTCTCCTTTTCTGGTTGTTGGTATTGGATAATAGAACTTGATCAATGGGTAAACGTGCTGATACTACGGATATATGATACCGGAAAGTGATACAAACCTTGTTTAGTGGATTATTAAGACCAGGTGGATACCACACACTGCTCAGACAAAGGCCTAATGTCAGACTATACCTCTCAATAGGGTTTTCTTACCGTTAAAAGGGGATTTTCTATATAAGGAAAATGACAGTGAGGGAGTAGTCTCACGTTGGCCTTGCCTGATAGATAACAGTGATGAGAATGGCATAAGCGATACAACAGACGGCTCGAGAGTTATCTCCCCTTACAGACATTAAACAGTTTTGGTTTTGGTTTACTGCATAGATGATAAGAAGCGTTATAGGCGATACCACCGGTAACTTAAGAGTTACCGCCCCTGGCGGATATTACACTATATTTCTGTGTGTATGCTAGCCCAGTGGGTGAAGGAAACCACCCTAAGCGACACAGGCAACATAGAAAACGCCACAATACAATTACAGGACATCGGCTTCCTGGAGCACTTAGCTCAGAGAGCGCCAAGGCACAGAAGGCTCACATCCAACCACCCACAGTTCTCTTAATGGACGTCGGGTAGGGTGGCCTTATATACGAGCTCCGAGTCCACATGCTGGGTACCAATGGTGCCAAGAGACAAAAAATACAGATACACTTAGAATTTCTTTTACATACTTCCCGAATTTTCTCCCTCTTTAATAGTTTCTGGGAGTTCTTTGTTCAAGGTTTCTGGTAGGAGTAGAGAGAATAAATAGCCCATCCACCACAGGAGACACACCAAATATATCAAGGGGGGAGGGATTTACCCATGTTACCTCCGACAAAATCACCCTGAGACAAAGCAATTACACAGAAGCTTTGAACGTGCGAAAAACTTATGGAAATGTATCTTTTATTAATTAAAAAGGTCGTGACGCTTCAGACAAAATCTAGAAATATTAGGCAAGTTGATTGTGTAGTTGTATGAGACCCGAGTTCGAATCCCGGTGTAGGCAAGCAAAACATTTTCCTTTTTTTACATTAAAAAACTAATTTTCTTTTTATATATGAATGCTTTTCTGAAATATGTAATTTGCAATCAATTGGTGAATAAACAAAGTAACAAACAAAACAAAATTGCGATTGACTTTAAGTGGTCTGATTAAAGTGGAGAAGAATCTTAGTTCGGTTTCCAGAATGAAAAATACATGACAGCACTACTTTGATATAAAAGTTTATAAATGGCTGCAAGTTTTGCGTTTATAGATTTTAGATGGAGAGAAAAAAAGCAAATGCAGCCACTGTTCTGTTCCACTGAAACAGTGTTGTTAATTTCCCTGTCTTTCAAGCCACGCCACCAAGTAGCATCGAGCCGCAGTGAAGGGCTTTCCGACCGATTCTATCCAATAGCAGCAAACATATCGTGTACGCTGGAAATTCCATCAATCCAGTCAAGACAAAATTGATGTAGACATCCCCGACAAGGTTCCGACCGTTTAGCGACAAGCCATTGTAGATCATACTAACTTCCAGCCTGTCAACGAGATAATAATAAAACGTGGCATTTCATGTTACGGTTAATTAGTGAGATAGTACCGGAGATTAGACAAAATAAATTTTATCGTGAACATGGGATTGCTGAAAATGACAGTGTCCGAAATATCCTGCTTAAGACTCATATATTATTATTGTAAACTCTCCATCATTATTGTCTAAATCTCCTAAAGCCTAAATGTTAAAGTAACATAAGAACTTAAAATTAGGGTTTTACAAGAAATTATGATTGCCTTGATTTTATCCAACTTTGAAGTTTGTGCATAAACTAAAACACGTACTTTGAAATGAAAATAATTAAGTTGGTTCAAGATTAGTAAAAGACAGGAGAAAGCATGCAATAATTCGAATTCGGCGTAAGAAAGGCTGGCCACTTTTCTTCGTATGCCTCAAGGAAAGCTTTAGATCTCGCCGGGTTCATGACCTGATATGGAATGAGGTAAGATTTGGAATAGTGGATGGGCGCGGGGCTAATTAACGTTTGACTTGTGTAGCGTTGGTACATCCTAGGGTGGCTCTTATGACACCTGCCTCAAGACCTTGGCATTTGTGCTGTGTGCATGTTTAAATAAATACGAATCATGTGGCTGCAGGCTTTGAAGCATGTAATTTATTAAAATATGCCTCAAAACCTTGACATTTGTGTTGTGTGTATTTATAAACTCGCTTTTTAAGAAAACCATGGTAAAATTAAAAATTCCGGTTCCGTTATGACTTGCGTACCACTATCAGGTAGATATTGCCCAATTTTCAAAACGATCCTAACATTATTGACAGAGAAATAGTCCATTAAGATAGTGTTACATCAACAACAAGAAGAACAACAACAAAAGCGCCAACAAGAGAATGAGTAAGATCTAGACCCCGTTCACCACGGGGTAAAAATAGTACAAGAAGGCAAAGTCTGCAAGATCTACTGACAAAGACAAATAAATCAACTGAGGCGACCTTTAGCTCAGAGGGAACAACGACACAGACAGCCACAATTATCCAACCAACCATCCAACACTTCTTCGAACCGAGTCCCTTATCACTTCTCATCTTGATCTTTTTCTTGTTCGTTAGATAGGCTATATTAGCTATTTAACCAACTACTAGTATTATATATTCAACCCGCTATTATGTATTCAACCCACTATCAGGTGTTCAATCAATTATTAGCTATTCAACCCACTATTATCTATTCAACGGACTATTAGCAATTCGACCAACTATTAGCTATTCAACACACTATTAGCCTTTCATCCCGCTATTAGCTATTTAACCCACTATTAGATATTCAGCCAACTATTAGCTATTCAACCCACTATTAGCCTTTCATCCCGATATTAGCTATTCAACCCACTATTAGCTATTCAACCAACTATTAGCTATTCAACCATCTATTAGCTTTTCAACCAACTATTAGCTGTTCAACCCGGTATTAGCGATTCAACCAATTATTAGCTATTCAACCCACTATTAGCTATTCAACCTACTATAAGCCTTTCATCCCGCTTTTAGCTATTTAACCCACTATTAGATATTCAGCTAACTATTAGCTATTCAACCCACTATTAGCCTTTCATCCCGCTATTAGCTATTCAACCAACTATTAGCTATTCAACCAACTATTAGCTATTCAACCATCTATTAGCTTTTCAACCAACTATTAGCTTTTCAACCAACTATTAGCTATTCAACCCACTATTAGATATTCAACCCACTATTACCTATTTAACCAACTATTAAATATTCAATCCACTATTATGCATGCGCCGCTTTCACTTACGCTACGAATATGCCGAATCGTCCCGAATCGGATTATTCTTGCAGTTCTTAAATGATTCTTAGTTGATTCCTAGACATTCGTACAGTTCGCGTGAGTTCGTCGATCCACGAAAGTTATTGTTTGTTAAACATTTTTGTGGGAGGGTTCACGAATTTCAAATTCGTCGATGTATCGTTAACACTTCGTGACCCTTTCTTATCGCCCGTAACAGCTTCGTAATCGATTTTTTTGCATTCTGGGCTATTGTTGGCCATTCGTGTCTCACTCAAATCCATGGACCCACGCCGAATACATCCCGAAACAGGTACAAATGTCCCGAATGTAGTACGAATCAAGTACGAATCGGTCACGAATCGGGCACGAATCAGGTACGATTTTCGTGGCTATAACAAGCGATCGGCGGCTTTTTACCTTCGTGACCCAAGAATATGCCGAAATGTAACGAACAATGCCGATTATAATAAATTATTCGTAGATAAGTCGTTGTAGTCGTAACTTAATCGTGGGGTCGTAGTGAATTCGTACATGAATTTGGCATATGAGTAAGTGAGTCGTACCTTATTCGTACAATTCTTAGATGATTCTTTGAATTCGTACTTGTTTCTTAACCCATTCTTGACATTCGGCATATCTTTCCACCCGATTAGCCACGTATTATCGTAAGTCTTTCGTAATTAAGTCGTGACATCTTCGTACCTTCTCCCGAATCTCCACGAAATTGTTCATTTTTGGCCGAATCACCACTAATTCGATTGGGGACGATTCGGGATATTCGTAGCGTAAGTGAAAGCGGCTCATTAGCTATTCAAACAACTATTAGATATTTACCCTGCTAATAGCTATCAAACCAACTATTATTATTAGTTAGTATCAACTATTATTCAACCAACGTCTGTTACACCACCTTTTCAAATATCAAAAGTAGACAAAGCGACTTGTTTGAAAGACAGTGAAGACATGGCTAGTGGGGAGCGGGGTGTGAATGCTGGAAGAAGATGCTACGCTGGAAAAGGTGCCACGAACTTCAAATGTTAGACAGAGCGATATCCTGCATCGTCTTCATATGGCAGGATACTTTGATCACGTAGACTAGTTCAGCCGTTGACGCGACACTTTATGCAAGAGTGTTTGCAGTTGACAACAAATCATGTCAGTTGAAACCTGAATGACTTGAGGCCAGTATTCTTTGCTGCCGAGTCTCATTTCTGTTTGAATCATACCGACCGGCGAGCAAGGACATGGAGACGTGTTGGAGACGCAACAGAGGCAACATTGCCGCGGTGAATGTGATATCGTGGGGGCTCAGTGATGGTCTGGGACAGCTTAACCATGACTGAGAGAACACGTCTCCCACGAACACCTCTTTAGGCATGGGATGCGCAGTTCAGCTCACTAGGAATATTGTTTATAGTTCCTTGGAGAAAATTCCAATGGATTTAGTAGCATTCATGAGCGAGGGTTGCTATGCCATTGTTTTCCAGTTGTTCAACAGTGTAGGCCTAATAAAGTGAAAGAAAACAAGAAAACAAAGTCATACTCAAATTATAGACCAAAATAAGGTGTAATTAAAACTGCCGTTACTTTAGTATTGTAGAATTCGTCGTTTTCATCAATTCAGTTCTACTTTTAAATGAAAAAGTACTCTCTCTCTCTCTCTCTCTCTCTCTCTCTCTCTCTCTCCCTCTCCCTCTCCCTCTCTCTCTCTCTCTCTCTCTCACTCTCCCTCTCCCTCTCTCTCTCTCTCTCTCTCTCTCTCTCTCTCTCTGTGTTATACACATTTTAAATATTCTATGAAGCAAAATTCAGTCGTGTTTTTGGCACAAATCATTCAATAGAATGGAGCCACCATCCACAATAATATATGTATGTATATGCATGTATTATATGCCTATAGGTTATCCAGAACATCTTGAGATTCAGGTCTATCTAGAAACTTTATCTACAACATGAGATTATTTATCGGCTTTAATTAGTCCATATCCCTGTGCCAGTGTGATTACTCTTGATATAAAAATATATATAACAATATCCAGGCTGTCCGAAATGTCTGATGGATTCACGACTCGATATAGCTGCAACGGCTAGCCATTTGGTCCCGTTTACTTCATCTTTGTGTCCTCCTGTCTACTCCCTTTCGATCAAGTTCCATGCATTAGCTTCATTCACAGGCCTGTCGATGGTATCACATCAGAAGCAGTTGTCAGGTCTGAACTTTTTCAGAGCCTGTGGGTCAAACTGCCAATGTAGAACGATTCCACAGTTTCCATTTATTTTACATTCAGGACATAGTTTACTGCTAAACTAAATATTGTGCATCTAAAGCCATATTTTTTACGTGTTCGTTGTTCATACGGCGGTAAATAGGCTTCCGAAGAACACAATGTACTATTTTGATACATATTCATACACCTATCACAGCCTTGCTAAGTGATGACATCAAAATAACGAGAAATCACACGAGTTTCGCCGATTGATACGTGTTTCGATCTACATCCATGTTGTCATATTTATCACTGGGGCGACATTATCTTTACATTGCAAGGGAGCTAATACTTGAACATAATCTACGTTATGTGGTTTTGTTTATGTCGCCGCCTTCTGTTGGAATACAACAGTCGGTATGTTCATTCCAGTTCAAATTCGCCTATCTCCGGTACCGTCCGTCACCTCCGATTGTCGGCTTTACAATCTAAAATAGAAGCTATCCTACATCCTACGTCGAGATATACCCTCTAAGATACTACCAGGCCATCTTGTTTTGAACTACTTTCATACGCTGACCACGTGCAGTGATCATGTGACTCTTCATTGACATAGTGGTAGGTCAAAATGTCGTAGGTTACTAAATAGCCGATATTGTTTAAAGGTACGACGAAAGCGTTGACAAGTCATCGACAGCTAATTATAACCTCTGACTAGATTCATACTGGTTATTTGTTTATGCACATACACAAGTGGAAACAAATTTCTCATCAGACACATGAAGTGACAGGCACCAAATGTTAGAAATTTGTGTTAAAGATTTAAAAAACAAACAAACAGATTAGAGTACACAATTCTTTGCAAAAATTAACTATTGCATTGACAAAAGAATTCCAATCTAATACGTCGGTTAAATAAGTTAATCAGCTTATTTTTTTAATTATTATTTATTTGTTTGTTTGTAATGTAATGCATGGTAAGCGGTTCAAGCTACAACAGTACCTAAAAGGTGATTTTTGTTTGTTTTTTGTTTGTTTTTGATATGGGGCTTACGTTATATTTTAAGGTTATTCCACTCATATGACGCCGTGTCAGAGCAATAGGCGAAGGAAACCATCCTCCATGACACTGGTAACAGACAAATTAAGGCAGGACAGGACAGGATTCAAAACATGACAGCACATAACATGTTTGCTTCCTGATGGCCTATCATCTCAGTGAGCACCAGTGCACAGGGAGCTCTTGTCAACCGTTGGCAACTCCGCTAAAAGATTGCAAGAATATGAATAAAAAAATGACTGCATTTGAGACAAAAACGTTTTTAAAAGATCAGAGACATATTTTATTCATCATAATCAGAAAATATCAGATCAATAAATAAAAGTCAGTAAAGATAATAACACTGCCAAAGAAACATTAGGATATATATTCAATTGACAAAAAACAAAGAAAAGACCATGGAATACATAACATTTATGTGGATAAGGTGAGAAAATAATTGAATTACATTTTTTAAGAAAATCAAATATTTATTTAAAGCAATTATGAGCATTTTCACCAATAGATTCTTAAGCAACTCAACCTAACTAACAGCCAAAGGAAAAGGTTTAATTGTCATGAATTATAATCACTCTCTACCAAGAATAAGAAAAAAAAATATGTAAAAAGAAAAAAAAGAAAGCATATATTTGTTCAAAATAACTTCTGCTGAGGTATCTGAAGTTTATGCCAAACAGAACAAAAACAAATTTCCCAGTTTATAACCCAAGAGCCTACCAAGTTACCCTGTTCAAGGGTCTTTCATTTTTCAAATGATTTTTACAACACACCCCTAATTTGAAAAAAAAAACAACAAAATAGTTCCTTGAAATCTATTGGAGAGCAATATATTGGAGATCTTTGCAATAGAGTAAAGGAGTTAGAACATACCATTACAGCCTCCTGAGTGACTTTTAAATTACACAGCCTAATAATTATGATTTTTTTTATTTGAAAGTAGAAATTAGTTTTGATATAATAAAGAAATTTGTGGACTGATTTATATTATCTATAAAGTGATTGACTGGAGCTCTACACACGATTGGTTGATTGATTTGGGTTTAATGCCACACATAAGGTAATTTCATTCATCATTTACACAATACATTTGAAGCCTAAGGTATACTGAGTATTACTCATTAGATACTGTATAACAAGCAAACAAATCCTTCAGGGTGAATTAACTTACTTTTGCCAGCAAATTTACAAGCCAAACCTAATCGACTATGTGTTATAAATCATTAGTTTTGAGGTCATTGTCTGAATATCTATTTTGGGCAGAACACATTTGATGTAAAATGCAAATAATTAAGGCTAACTAACACATGCCATGTGTGTGTATTTCCAGCACTTGTTTGCAAACTTTAATACCAGATATCTTAATTCATTGCCCTCCAAAAACGCTTTGAATTAAATGGATTTTAGTTAGGACTCATTTGTTAATATTTGTTTAAACTAAAAGGCATTTAGGCTATTGATTTTTTTACCACAGTTTGTCTATTGCCATGTATGTGTCTTTCAGTCAGAAAGATTTCAAGTAGATGTGTAATGTTTAACCAGGTCCAACTTGGCGAACAGTTGAGGAGAAATAGGAGATAATTGCATTAATTTGGTGCAGTTTTATTTTGGAACAAAGTTCATACACCTAGATTGTTTACAGGAAAATGTTTCAGTGTTATTTCTCCTATTCCTGAATAAAGTAAATGAGGAAAAACATATTTAAGAAGAATAAATTAAATATTTCTTTTAGTTCAAAAACTAAAAATCTAATGACAAAGTCTTCTTTATTATAACTTTTGAGAGTACATGTATTTATGTTTAAAATTGTTTTAAGATAGAACAGATCTGTTTTCAATAGTCAGAATTTTACATCAAACTTAAGGTTATTTCGCTCATGCCTGTGTCAGTACAATAGGTGAAGTAAACCACCCCAAACAACAGTGACACAAGACAACACAATACATTTACAAGATGAAAAACAAGAGACCACAACACATTGGCTTTTCTTATGCGCCTTTACGCTTAGATAAGAGAACACCAGGGCACAGAGAGCATCCACATAACCACCCACTGTCAGACTTTAAGCCTGTCTGGAAGATACCATATCATCTGTGTGGATTTTCAGAAATGTACTCATACGAGTCAGGAAATTATAGCCTTCTAAAAATGCCTCAAATCTGCAAATTATGACTCTTCTCACTACATGGAAAGACCCCTAGGGTTTTCTGTTTATTGAGTCATAACCCGGAAACTACTTGGAATTTGGAGCTATAACTTGACAAACTTTCCTGTGATGTGCTAAGTAAAGTATCATCAGCTGATCATTGAGTATTTTTTCAGAATTATTGAAAAGGGTCAGCGCGAAATTTCATTCTTTCAGCTGATTGGTCTTGGATTGGAATGACCCATGCTTCTGTACAAAGAATGCCTTTAATGAAATAAAAAATATTTGTTAAACAGATATAGGGAATTTTAGTTTCTGACCAGTTAGAAAAAAAATGTAAATTAGTGTAAGACATCTGTCAATAGTGTGAATCCCAGTCCGCATCATTAATTTGATGCGAGTATGTGTGTTTAGTATAACAGGTACATGTATCTGCTATTTTTGACCGAATGACGATTTACAGACCTAGAATAGTATTTGGTATTATCTGTCAGATAGTTAAATAATAAGATAACAAGTTATGCTATCATATGGCTAACAACCTTGTCAGCAACCTGCGGATGATGGTTGATTTTCTGGGCACTGCAAGGTTTAATTCCATGCACAGCTATGACTTATGCTGGCAGTGAGTCTGGCGTCGCTGAGGTTACATAAGTAAAATATATTTCAGCGTGGCATGAATACCAATCAAATAAAGAAATAAAACCAAAGTTGACCAATATCTAAGGAGTAGGTTAAATATATTGTTGCTCGACCCTTCTACAGAATGAATTTGTAAAATCTAATTTGAAACAAATTAAAAACAGCATAATCTCACCAAGGAGTTACGCTCGTATAACCAGCGTTTTGTCTATGCTCGTACCTCAGCCAGTCTAACTGGCTGCGATACGTGCACAGACAAAACGCTGGTTATACGAGCGTACCAAGGAGTAGGCCTAGGTAAATGATAACAAAATTAATAATAAACATACGAGTTATTAGCAATATAACAATTATTTTGATTTTATAAACACTAGAATGATGTCTACGCACACTTACCATTTCGTATTATGTGATTGAATTTAGTCACAACGAACGTAATCAGTGGGAATTACAGTCATTCCGCCGGCTAGAAACTCTGAGCATTCAGCCCGCTCACATTACAGGCCTAATTACCATACCGCCCAGCAGTGTGTGTGACATTGACAATAGTTTTGTTGTATTTCAGGGAGATAACTCTTGTGGAATACCAATATGTTTTACCTTCCTTAGACCGTTCAGGAAATTTGTGAAAATGTCTTTGAATTTATTTGAAATAAGCTACGCTGCTTAACAAGTTTATTTCACTTTTGTTTGTCACCTAGTAGTCCATAGAGACTAAGGAAGATGCCAGGAACCCCAGTTAAATGTTTTAGAACTGTAAATTAAATATTTAGAGCTAGGTTCGCGGCAGAGCGGAAGTTAGGGTTTTCGATGGTGAGTGACGTCATTCAGAGCCTGTTCGCCTTCTGTTGTACACTGTTCACCTCGATCCCATCTAATTAGGCCTACAGTGTTTATTCTAAATTACTGGTACGTAACCGCTTTGACCCCGCACGTAGAGCTCATGAGGGGTTTCCAGAGTTATTGGCTAGATATTTGTAAGAAAGTATTGTTTTTTTAAAGTTGTTTTTCTATGAAGTTGAGTGAAAGCCCTAGGCCCACGTGATTGTCCGATCACTTCAAGGTTACAGTGAGTG
>JAVFBZ010172803.1:0-16233 GCA_032466195.1 Katharina tunicata | reverse complement strand
ATTCGTCAAAATCTGAATATTTCATGTCGCTTAACACGAATTTCCACAGAAACGCGCCACAACGTGTGTTATTTTTTCAGTGTAGTTGGCCATTCCAGAAGCACTGAGAAACATAATCATCCATGGCCAATGTACACGATATTTTTAAAAGATTCAACACTTTCTTGTGACATTTCACCTATGCGGTTTTTTTTTTTGACAGAGTATATGACGACGCTGTATTCTAAAAGTAGACAGCCTTTCATTTTAGTGTTGTTTGCTGTTGGAGAGATTATGTTCCTCCAGAGCTAAGTATAAATACAGCATGAATATAATCTGAAAACATACTGCCCTTCGCCAGAGGGCTATTCCTGGATGATCTTTAACAATTGGACAACAAAGATCCCCTAAGTTTCGGAATGAAGGTGTAGATCCTGATGTATGAGAAACAACCAGGAAGAAGATGATGATGGCGACGAATTCAGACTTTGGTAAAATAAATATCTAAACCTAAATAGTACTTGCGATAAAATCAAACAACGATTGATTCCTCGTCGGTTCCTCTATTTGTCTACTTCTTCCAGTAAATGTCACACATAGTCAACAAGAATATAACAAGTTAAATTGGGGGAAAAAAAACTGTTTTGCGTAAAATATATTTATCTGGCATTTTGGTGGATGTTTTTTCCTAAGCTTACAAGTTCCGAGTAATGACTGCAAAATATACCTATGATTGATACAGATTGTTTAATAAGAAAACAGTTTCGGTTAAACATCCCATCTCATATGCTTAAAATGACGTTGAGATTAATGTAAACTTAACAACAGGCAAATGAGGAGTAATGATATTCAGACCATTCGCAAACATTTCACCAAGAATGCAATATACTAAAAGCTGGGTTTCCCGTTACGTAATTGATTCAGAATCTGTTTTGTTTTGTTTGTTTGTTTTAGTCTTATTACTTTTAAAAAGCGGTTTGATCGGGCAAATCCTCCACACTTAATTTTCCCTCCATTATCTGAAGAAAAAAAACTTAAACCTAGTCGACACTCAGATTAATGACAAGTAGCGTTTGAATCACCTTGAACCAATAAACGTAACTAATCGCCGAGATTGATTGCTTCATTCATTTGTGTTTAACGCCCTGCTCAAGGGTAATTGACGTTTATGACAGCGGACATGCTAAGTAAATAAACTGACTCTTAAAATGATAAATGATTTGTGTTCGTTTGAGCTTGCGAATTAGGACACAACTGTTGGAACTGTGTCCAACTGCTACATGATGGCTTAAAATCTCTGTTCTTACAGGTTCTCAAAAGTACAAATCTGTGTCTTCCATCTCTTAATATATTTTGAGTTAATGCAGCGTATATGAATAAATGTTGCTGACCATAAACACATCAACATATTATAATGACAATCGTCGGTATACACTCGTACATTTAAGATATGAAGTACAGTAATGCATATCAAAAGTCGTCAAAGTATGTGTAACGAGTTATTTGCTAGCTATTGCTATAGACTGCAGAAAAGCTGAAGTTCTCACACAGAGGTGATGATGCCTAGTAGATATAAAAACACCAATATATACGATTTAACATGGAAGCATTAAATAATCATTTGTAATGTAGTTTTGACATCACAATATTATAGTTTCACACAAAGCACTGCAGACTCAACCGCATTCGATAAATATCACATATAGTTTTAATCATGTTGTTGGTATACACATAACAACTTTTCTGGATTTTTGTACCACATATACTAGAAGGTATTAAGCTCCGTCTCCGTTTGTTATCTTCAAAGTTTGAATCGAAATTGTACTTTAGCTGAGATATACAAATGCAAGAAAAGTCTGTCAGAAATTTCAGTCCTTTCATTAAGTGGCGCTGTATCATGAACTTTCAGTCTAACAGAAGGCGTCGGTCTTGAGATGTAGAGTAAAATAATGAATTGGTTGGTGTGCGTTTAACAGCATCAATCTAACCAACTCTGCTCACAGTTTTGCCAATGTTATTCGATTGACGCAGCAGGTACTGTGTGATAACCTATGTTTAATTGCCCACTTAAAAAAATCACGTCTCCAACCAATAAACCAAAGAGAATGGGAATTCACATGGACCGCGGATTTTATTGATTCGTCTGGTATTACACACCGTCTGAATGTCCTTTGCCCAGGCGGAGGTCGATCTCAACGCGTCTGACTCGTGTTTTGCATCCGGCAAGTGTTTTATGACTATCCACTAACATTAATTTTACCCACTAAACATGCATGACAAAGTTAGCATTAAATGATTTACCAAGTTTGTGTTCCCTTTCTGACATTTAATAAACGCGTATCCCGAAAAGTGTTTCTATTGGCTCTTAGATAGAGAACTATTTGCACGGTAAGACCAAGTTACTAAGGGTTTTAATATACTGATTTATATTTGTTCATACAATAGACTTATCTAGTTCTGTACGACACACCTACTCGTGTAAATTCGCAAAATATATCATAAATTTCTAAATTTATAGCCATGCCCGGTGGGAAAAGAATGATCACAATTTGATTGAACTGCAAACACTGATTACACCTCGGAAAAAAACAGCTTTAGCGAAAAACGTAACATATTTATGATAGTTAAATCCACACATGTATAAATAAAATCATGGGATGTGGAACCCATGATTTGAGAAGGCTCAGTTGCACCCATTTTCGCCGTAGATATTATTATTCAGCTGTCAAAGTCAGTTGGTATTTTTAAGCATTTGTGCTGATGAACATCTTTATATAGGATATAGGATATGCCAGATACAGTTTGGTTCCTTTTACAAAGCTGTGTAGTTCCTGGAGCTTTATTAGATCATCCTAGAAATAAAGTCCAATTCCAGTATCACTCTGCATGATAAAAACATCAACCTCATCCCATATATCCAACAGCAGGACAACCTATTGTAACAATAATGTTAACGAAAATACAAATAGCATTGACCTACATGTACATATAGTTATTTTATCCCAAGAGCCCTGATGCATACCGAGGTCACCAATAACGTCCACAAGGCCAGTCCTCGTTTCTTATTAAAGCTTTCTCAATGATTGCTTTTTGATTGATCAAATGTACCATGAATGGAAGATAGGGCAAGGACTCAAAGGACAGCAAACATTCGTGCAATAAAATGAATTGTTATGATGGACTGTGTAAATATATTTCACATGTAAGTACCTTAAATAAGGTAACTTCATGGGTAATTCAGATCTATGCGAATAATTTCTCAATTAGTTAGGATATAATTGCAAGGTGGTTCTATAGCGAATAAATAATTACACTGAAATAGTTTTCCTAAGCCACATGTACATGTATGTGAAAATCTAAAATAATATCGTCCAGCCATGGACAGCTTAATATTGCCCAGAACAATACAATTGGCTAACGATTATTTGAAAACGAATTGTCATGGTATTCGTTTACCAGTAATTCATGTTACCAATATCAAATAACTAGGTTATTGTTATTGGATTATGTTGTCAAATAATGATAAATCTTGTGTTCAAGAATAATAAATCTTATCTACCAAGATTATCGCTAAAATAGGAGTACACGACGGTAATATAACTGATGTTTATAGTGGTTTCCTTCGCCTAATAGGTTGGAACGCCCTCGTATAAGTGAAATAACCTTAAATACCGAACTCCAAAAAAATGTAATAACTTACCATCTAGTTGTCTATTTCTTTCTGCAAATGACAAGCTACACGAATCTAATATGTTAATTTGTGATAGAATGGAAAAATTGGTTTACGTATAAAGTAATTTTATAGCATTTGGGAGGATAATTGTTACTTGCCTGATATAATAGGAAACAGTTTGGACAGGATCAACACGTTCATCCTCTGATCTTCAAAGCAAAAGAAAAACAACTCTAACTCTAACAAAATCTCTAAAATGATGTATAAAAAGAGTATGTGATTTAGGTCAACTTGATAATTAGGGAATGATGAGTGATGGCATTCGAAAATATTTCCCCTGTGATTTAATTCACTAAAAGCTAAATATTCCGTTAAGAACATATTTTCAGAATTGAACTTTGTTTTTTTTTAGTATTTTTATTGAAGAAACTGTTTTTGACCTTGTCAATCCACTCCACAGTAACAGTAAAGAGTAAATGGTTTCAGTTAGTTTACGCTCCATTACCTGAAAAACTTTTATGGAGAATGAAACTTGACACTAGAATTATTGGAAAGTGATGTGTTAATTTACTCGTTTGTTTGAGGTTAGCACTTCCCGTTCCGTAATGGTTACTGTTATATTTTGTTCTTTCGTCACGAAAAAAAATATGCAAACAAGATCTGATATTAACCTTTATCCTTCCCATACGCGAAAACACTGTAACAACCAATTCAGTAGATTCGGGATACATCCTTCGACAATAAATTTAAAGGCATTATTACAAATTTTGTTCCAATTATTGTAACATGATAGATATGAAGAAAAAAAACACATATTTTCCTAATATTTAAAAAGAAATTAAATCAACTTTGAGTTCATGAGTACTCTGTGAGTAAGGTGGAAAATCGGGGATAAATTTATCAAAACTACAAGTCTGCCCCCATAGCCACCGGAAAAAATTACTTTTTGTGCCTAACACATACAGCTGATATGGTGTGCAATGAAATGTGCACTGAGTAAAGGCGAAGTCGACATACACAAGACATTTAAGACGTTTATGATATATGTTTGTTGTTTTACTGCAATACGAAACAAAATGAACCAGACGAAGCAATGATTAATGCGAACCATGAACAGGTGCTCAGGATAATATGTAGGTGACTTGATGTTTGTTAACGACAAATCACCCCAGTTACCGCACTGTTCCTGTCATAGCTCTTTCTTTCCCCATCAAAATTATAGCATTAATCCGCATAGTTACCCACCGCCACTGTGTCCATCAATCTATATTAACTTGATTTAAGAGATTTTGCTGCATGTTTTTGCTTTGGACCTAAACTCTCGCTCAGTTAGTTTTGGTAAAAATAATATAAAAGTTGTAGACGATAAGCTAGGTATTGTATTTCACACAAAACTCACCCTCGGGCTTTTTACTGCATTAATGTTTGAAAAAAGGTCTTGCAGACTAAGAGGAACCAATATTGAAAACTTTCGTTTTCAAAACTTCATACTGTAGTTCTAAATAATGAAGATGTTTCTTATGGAAATTAATAGCCATCGAAACCTCAATTCCGGTTAATGCATTGTCATTGTAAATTCCGTTCGATCTTCTTGGCGACAGCGAATCTAGATCTCTACATGACAAAAATGAATGTTAGCAAACTAGCTTGGTTTTCCCATACCAATATCGACATGTGTGTTAAAAAGATGTTCATTTAAATGTACTAACATTGTACAATGCTCCATTGTAATGTATCCTGCAGCTATAAAGAATGTACACAAGACTCAAATGATTTGTAGATAAATCCCTACGAACTGTTGCTTCGCGGGACTTGTTTTAAACAACCAATGTGTAGCTTTCGATGGCAGTTTAAAAAAGCAGATGTGAGTGCATATTATGGAAACGTGACAATTTAAAGGCCTTTTTAAGATAAGATTAATGCCCCAGATACGATTAATGTAAATTAAATGGGTGATTGTGGCATAACGGTGTTCTGTAGCCGCCAACAATCTGGGTTATGTAATATCATTTTTGCGTCAAAGGACACACTATTTTATTTTCACACAAACGCAGAAATATGGCGATAAATTACCATGATCGTGTTTAACAACATTATTTCCTCTATGTAATGTTTGAGGAACTATGTTGTCTTTTAACTTAAGCAGATAAAACAACCTTAAAGTGACATTTAGGGATCGACTGTTACATTGTTTTGTTTATGTGTTTGATAAACAGTATGAATGAAATAAAAAGTCCATTTTGTTAAATAAGAGCCTATGATTTAATTGTTTTTGAACATGTCAATAACTTAACTTGTATATAGCCCCGGAAGCAAATCAGACAAACAACACCATCCGTCCTGTGCGACATATCAACTCTATGCAACGATCAAACTTCAACACAAGTTTTTAGTTATTACACCTACTGTTGCTGTTAGTTCTTCTATCCGCGATCGTTAACACGCGTACACGTACCAGCCTCACAATAACTTAAGTGCTATAACAATTTCAGACCAAATAAGACAAACTGTGCAAGAAAAATACACATTTTATTAATTAATATCAATTCTTAATTATATTGTCTTACGTGTACTAGTTTGGTGATAATCCTGATGTATTTGCTCATTTTGAATATAGCTTGTTAGAAATGAGAAGATTTATCATTATTTGAAAACATAATCCAATAACACCGCAATGTATCAACCTAGTTATTTGAAACTTTAACATGAATTCCCGTTTATATGGAAAGTCGGTCAATTCATTTTCTAGCAACGCCAACAATTGTGAACTCCATTGTCTGTCTGATCGTTAGCCAAGTGTATTGTGCTGGGCACTATTAAGCTGTCCATGGCTGGAAAATTTGATTTTAGATTTTCACATAGCTATTTTCTGTGTTATTATCTATTGTTTATTGAATCGCCTTTGGAACTTATCCGAACAAGCCGAGAAATTACTCACATATTTCCGATTTGCTCAAGAATATATCTTATTTTGTGGCACTATACATGTGAGAACATATTACTCCTAGTCATTCATAGCAATTACGTCCATAACACCACTGAGTGTTGAATGATTTAGCATCATGGCTGAATATCTCATTCACGGTACGTTTGGCATATCAAAAACCATTGACAACCGCTTTTATAAGAAACTAGGGAAGGTCTCGAGACAGTGATTGGTGGACTACTGAAAGGAGTTACCGGGATACATTAGCTCGGTCCTTCGGTGCTATTTGTATTTTCCTCTAACCCCTTTGTTCCAATATGATCGTCTGCTATTGGTTGATTGATTGATTGACTGGTGTTTCAGGCCGGGCTCAACGGCATTCTGCTTATATGACGGGGGTGTATTCCAGCAGTAGAGGGAGAGTCTGACACAACCACAAAATGTAAAGTCACTTAAGTATTTTTCGCTGTTGGAAAAACACTGTTCCTCAAGTTCTAAGTATGACAGCATGAATATACTCTGGAACCACACTTTCCTTAGACAGAGGGCGTCTGCTATTGGATATAAGTGAAGAGGGGTATTTTTTGGACGCATTTAGATTGTGTAAAATGTGTAGTCACTTTAGTGTTTTTAACAGTTGGAAAAATTATGTTCCTCCTGTGCTAAGTATAAATACAGCATGAATATAATCTGGAAACATACTGCCCTTAGCCAGTGGGCTCTTTCTGGTATGGTCTGTACCAATGGGACAACAAACCTCCCTTAAGTTTCGGAAGAAAGTGAAGATCCTGAAATATAAGAAACCGCCAGGAAGAATATGATAGTCCATAAATCGAATTTCACATACAGTTCGACTGTAAATTCTATTCAAGTCGATGATCAGCCAACCAAGTCCTATCTGCTTGTTTCACCTCTGTTCTAAGATGATTGTTTCACGATTTCGTCACAGTTACGAAAAGTATTTATACAGCCTGAAAATATGTGACCTTTTCGTTCCAGGAAAATGATTTTACATGGTTTATTTGCAAGAACAGTAAAAAAAAATGTATTTGTTTATTGTAGAATCAACAATTAAGCCGTATTCAGCAAAGTTTGACTTTTTGCCTTTTGGACCGGAAATAATATTTGTATCGGAAATTAATCGGAAGATAATATGAGAGCGAACACACTGTTAATCCTGATACAGTTTCAGATTTTTAAAGAGGTGTATAAAAGTTATACAGACTCACAGAAGTTGAAATAGACCGCGGTCAGAGACCGAAGTCTGCAGGACCTTTGTGGGCCTGTAAAAATATGTACAAATCGAATTGAGAGGTTTGTTATAATATGAAGAACCGTTTGCGGTTTTGGTGAAAATGCTACGTACTTGGTTGTGTTCATTAATATGTTCAACCTTTAATAAAAATGGGATATAGAGTGTGATGATAATCAATGCAATATTCTCCCATCAGAAACATCGTCCCCTCACACCTACATTTACATGAACGCTTGCTGAAACTTAAGAACAAACCGTACGCGATTTTAATATACCCCGATTCATAAGACAATGCCAGAGCTCGTTCCCAGAGTAGACAAAAGACGCCTGGTGTTGAAGGCAGTAATCTCAGAATGTTTTGTAATGTGCTGTGTACGCCAATAACCAGATTAGGTTAAACGATTTGTAGTATTGTATTCATCTAATTTAATAGGTTAGTGCGGAAATAATGTCCTTCGTGAAAGCATACACCATAAAGTACAGGCCATCTGCAGTGACCATGTACTTCCTTTACGAATGTCACGTACTTCACCGCATTGCCTATCCTATTTATAAACCGCTAATGTGATTAGTAATAATCCTTCCACATTTCTTAAAATACATTCAAACCTCTTTGGCTCCAATCCGCTTAAGGCTTGGCAATACGCAGGAAGAATGCACGTTTAATCGTTTGACGTAATCTTCACTTTCGCATCTAATATCGTTAATGTGACTCTTAAATAGTATTTCAGATAAATCTATGCAACTTATGTCAAATACGTGTGAATCCTTTGCAAAGCTGAATGGTATAGTTTTTAATACTAAAACAATGTGTGTTTGTTGTTTAGGCCTAAATCGAATTAGTCATTTGTACCTCCGAACATTAGACTATTGTGTTCTTTGAAGTTTGTTGATAACTATAGATATTTAGGAAGCTATGTATTAGAGCCTCTTAAAATACCTTCAAACCCCTTCGACTCCAATCCGCTTAATGCCTGGCAATACGCAGAAAGAATGCACGTTTAATCGTTTGACGTAATCTTCACTTTCGCATCTAATATCGTTTATATGATTCTTTAATAGTATTGTTTTATTGAGGAAGCTTATGGCATGTACACCAACTGTTAAAAAATCCTTGTTTTGAACTTATTGTACCACCATATATTGTCCCAGTTGTGGCACTCATTTTCCAAACGTACTTATAATAGTATAAGGGTTGTGTACAACAACTGTTTTTAATAGGTGGTGGAAGTGATACCGTTACGACTGTAGTGCTAGTTACATGTTTGCCATTTACGGATTTCCATCGTTTAATGAGCTCATGACGAGCTGTATCTACAGGTTTATGACACGACTGGAAAGGTCTGAAAATCATTTGATCCATGTGTTACTGAATTCTGATGTGCCAGGTGGTTATATTTTCTGTATAATTTGTGAATCCTATATGATACATATTGTATATACTGCATTACTTATCTAAGGTTATATAAATTTATATATATTTGTATAAATGAAGAGAGTGACAATTTTTGCTTGTCCCCACCGGGATTCGAACTCGTGTCTCTATATATTTTTGTTTTTTGTCTCTATTTATGTATATATGAATTTGTAATTTTGTACATTTTTCTTTCTCGTTCTTTATGTATGGACATTGAATCTGAAATAAAGAATTATCATCATCATAAGTGGTAGTCGTGTTGAGATTTTAAACAGCCGCCTAGAACAAAGTAGTCAGGTATCCCACCTAACGCAGACAGATTTTATTAAAATATTAATTTCAATCAGTAATGTATGTTAAGCAATTATATATTACGAAATCCTAAACCTGATCGTATAGTATAGAATGTTTGTTTTATTCGTATGTTGATATCATCCTTTAAAGTCACAATTATCTCTCGATTCCCTAAAAAATATCGGGTGGTTGGGCTGTAGTTTCCTGCTGATCACTGAGCCAAGGAGCATCCGGAAGTGGATTGATTGTAGCGTCCTATATTAAACCCATGTATTGTTCAGTTGATAGTATTGGGGGTGGCTTCCTTCACTTATTAGGTTGACATGCCGTCATATTTGTGAAATAACGTTAAAGTAAACTACGGCGCTAATCCCAAACAAATCAACTCTAAAAAATATATGCTTTGTCAATTCCGATTGTACAAACAATGACGACTGAGATGCATTTTCAACTTCTGGATCTATTGTATCTGGATATATATTTTTTCCCTTTCTGAGAAAATCCATCTCAGTCGTCATGTTTTTGTAATGTACCCAGCTTCTAAATGCCACTCAAACAAGAAATTCCGATTGTGTAGTGTTAAACAATTGATAAAGTTTAGTTATTCAATCAACGATACTCTGGTGTGAATCAAATTGTATGTTAAGGCATTATGCATTAGAACATAGTTATCAGGATCTCCTATTTGTGTGCAATATATGTTTGGTGCAGAGATTTTGTTTTCCTTTAAAAGCATGTTAAAGCTCTGGATTGTTTCCGAATTTATTAGAACTAAATATTGAAACGCAAGTTTGTTTGGTTGTTTTATTTTATTTATTCACAGTATGGGCATTATTTATCTATTAAAGCAGCGGACTTGCTATATCCCTGCTATGTCATTGTATACTCTCTCTCTATCTCTATCTCGCTTTAATATGAGTCATTTTATGCCAGGCTTTTGGGTCAACGATCATCACACCTTCAGGGCACCTGTTATAATCTCGTTTTATAACCACTCAATGGTGCTTGTTGTGTCAGTCATTAATTCTTAAAACTGTGTGAGCTATTTACTCATCTTGTAACGTATTCTCGGTAAGTCTTGCCAAGCGAAAATATGCCAAGTATTCCTATATTCGTTCGTTGATGCAGATAATAGATTTAAGAAGATTAACTTAAGAAGAGTAAGATGTACGGTCTGAGATTTATTCTATATCTTGTACTTCTACGAAAATAAATTTAGATATGTATGGCCCTGTTTGCCAGAAACCTGAGTTCGAATCCATGTGGAGGCAAGCACAATTTTCTTTCTCTACATTTATTTAAAAGAAAAATATAGTTGTTTATAATCTAAACTGTATACGGCCAATGTAACCATTTTATAGCTTATTTAGCCCACCCAGGATAAAGACAGACGACATTTTTGACACAGCCCTAGAACGGAATAACCTTTAGATGACTGGTTGAAGGTGCAGAAGATACAATAAAATGTCAGCAAAGCAATACGTGATAGTGTTTTGTTCAACGGGTGGCCTTTCTTACTGAAAGCGTTGGCCGCAGTTTACATTGTGAATCAACTGAGAAAAATCTTGTATGTATGGAGAATAAGATAAAACATCTGGCAAGGGGTATCAGTCGGTTCACGTATATATTTTTGTACCCTATTAAACTGTCTGAAAACATGTTAGAATTGAATGAAACGTCTTGAACAGATGTAAACGTATATGACAACAAAACTTTTAGCAAACGTTTGCTAGAATTTACACTCCTTGAAGAGGTGGAAATAAATTAAGTTCCGTTAAGAGTGTGCGCAATACGTTTTGAGTATGGGTGCTACAAAAACACGAAGCACAAAAATCAATGTTGGTTAAACTTGTATGTGTCTCCAACCCATCACAATCAGCCACAAGAGTCGGTCAAATTCTATTTGTGTTATGTTGTTTAACTGCCTTTTACTTAGTGATATTTATGACAGTTACCCGACACCCAGTAAGGAATGTGTCCACATACTTAGAACTCCACAGAAGTGCTATGAGCAATGCATCTAGTCAGGCTTACAGTTGATAGGTGTATTTCCCCTTTTAAAGTATTGAGGGTATCTAACGAGACTTATTCCTGCTGATTTAACATCGGAAAATATGTGTCTGGTACTATGTAATCTGCAAGCTCCTCTAAATGAATTACTTTATCTAATACTTTCTCATATAACAAAAATATCTACATCATTTAAGATGCTCTTGTTTTTATATTGCTATCCAAAAAATCATACATTTCCAAGTGTAGTTAGTGAAAACTTGGCGCCAGCGGATTAACGTCACCGGCTTGATAAAGTTACCCCTTTAAAAGTTTGATGATTACTTAGAATGCAAACAGTTCGTTTGACCTGTATTTTAACAGCGATTATTGATGAATGCCTTCACAAATGATGTTTAAACACAAAAATTTTCGTCTCCACAGTGATTTTACAAGGTGTGTATGAAGAGAAACTACGGATTTTATACCTGATGCAAAAGTAAACCAGATCCACTGGGGTAACGAATAGAATGGTTGATCTTGAATTTGATTTCGTCACAATGTATTCAGACACTCGACTCGTCCAAGAGTCAAGAAACTTAGATGGGTGTTAATCCTTGCAGCAGTAAATACCGAACCATGCCAATCAATCAATCAATCAATCAAACAACTTGTGAATCAGTCAGTCATTCAAGTCAAGCAACAGAGGTCAATCAACCAAAAATCAACAAAATATAAGTCATAAATTCAGTCTATGTATTTATGAAAGTAATTAGAATTTCATAATATTTTGTGTATCAAATTACTTTATTCAATTATTGAAATAATTTTTCTCGTTACAAACAAGGTTGGAATCTAAGTGTTTGAAAACAACAATGATATTTACAAATTGAGCCTCACCAGATTTCAATGACTGCCGGTACTATAAACATAGGCCCAGCTAGAAATGACGCTGTTAATTTAGTCGTCCATTATTAATAGTCTAACATACAAGTTTGAACACTTACAGTAATGATTTTTCAATAATGAGTTAACAATGGCTTCCAAATAATTTCAAGCAAAGTAACAAATTTAACCCATTACATGTACATTTATTTTAAGCTATACTTCAGATGGGCTATCGATATAAGGCATGAAAAAAGCATGATTTAAATTTACAACTTGGAGTACACGATGATTAGGACACATATTCGCACTAGCAAATAACGGCATTGGCATATGTAGAAAAGTGGAAAGTAATTGTGACATCGTATGACGTATTTACATTTCCATCCACAAGACTCAAATATATTGGTAAGAAGTCAAACTGGAGAACTTGATAATTTATTAACATTAGGAGAAATGAAAAGTTTTGCCATCAAATAAAAAATCGTTTCAACATATACAGGTATTGTTACATCCAATTTTCAAATGGAATATAGTTTTATTAACGAGTTGTTTTACATATAACAGCACAGCAAAACCCTAGTTTAGAAGCGTCCTACTTTTCAAGATACTGTGGTGTCTCTTATATATGATATTACTAACTCTGATATCCACTGATCGCTCCTATAGTTAAAAGAAGACATTTTGTACTGATTGGGGTAAAATACTGTATAAAGGGTTTATCTAATAATAGACTCTCTACAGCATGGGGAAAATATGGCTACAACACTAAATCGGTAATGTTTATTAAATGTCGTTAAGCATACTCGATAACATGTGTTAGATAAACAACAAAACTATACCACAACCACGTTCAGGCAAAAGTCTATATCAACCAAGATGAAAAATATTGCACCACAGATTAATAAATAATTTACTACAAAAACGTTTGAGTTTACCCGCCTTATCAGAATCGCTTTACGTCTGCAAGAGTGGTAAATGCAATCGAGCAAATGCGTGACCGGAAATATACAGATAGTCACACGTGATATCTGTCACGAGCAGGAAGTACAACTACAAAGTATCGTTATCGGCTCGGCCTGCTTCATCCCAAATCAATCGACCGGAAGCTAAATGTTACGGAGCATGTCTTTTCCCAACTTCTAGACGGTTCTCAGAATAATTATCAGAATCAACTTGTCTGCAGAAATGAAATTGAGCCAAAAAGTACGACCACTAGACTTTGGTGACTAAAGTTGTGCTGTGGAGTGACTCTTGATTTGTAACAATATTACTGTATTTTCTAGCCTTACACATCCGCATCATGCTCTTGAAACCTGCAAAATAGGAAAATAAAACAATTAAGAGTCTTATATGTAGTTGTAGGAACTTAATAGTCACCGGATAAAGAAGTGAAAGAAACGCGGTGAAATTCATGTGCAGTATTTTCAGACATTGACAACTTGTCTCTGCCAAAAAGGATTTCGTATGTACATTGTTGACTTACAAAGGACTGAATTAAACTTTTGCTTACGCCCTGGAAAATGATATTGCACCTTAATAAGCGCAATCCAATAATAAACAAGGACAAGTATGAAAATAATAAGGGTTATGTCAAGTACTACAAACTAAAATTCGTCCAGTGCTAGTGGCTTCCTGAATATATTACAAACATAATGTCGTTCAATAAAAGGTAATTCATTTTGCAACATTCTTTCCACCGTAACAAAAAGCTCAACGAATTTTGATAACTTCAATAAATATAAGGCGTATAAATGCACATCGAGCAACAATAAGCGACAATGGGAAACACTTTCATATTGATTTTAAACAAAATTATACTTTTGAATTATATGGTACATGACGTTTATACTTTTTCAAAAGAAAATATTTTCAGTTGTTAAACTGCAACGTAAACTAATATGTATTGCATGTCAAAACTGTCTACCTTAACTACAGTTCGTGTTAAGATACGCAATCAAGGAGAGAACGAATATAGTTGTCTGCTATCTCAGATTAACGAATCTGTGAATCCATTACAATCTTTGCAACGGCATAGAAAGATATTTGTTAAACGTTAATTGGCGTTGAACGCGGTATAATTTAATCTACGAAAACTAAAATTTAAGAACAAACTGAGGAGCTAGCAAATACTAATGATGTATTCTATAAACAATCACACTGACTATTGAATCCATCTTTCTCCACATATTTTGAGATCCCTTGTTTTTCAAATGATAGAAATAATGGTTAGAAGCTAAACATGAAATTATTCATTTCCGAATTTAAATGTTTGAATGTGTATGTCTTTACTTAAGGAAGCTACAAGTCAACCTTGTAGTCTAATGGAGAATTGATTCTTAAGCTACAGCAGTACATGGCGGCCACGTGGCATTAGTGTCCTGGGCCCATTTTCACAAAGCCTCCATAGGCTAAGGTGACCTTAACTGTCATGACAACATTATACCTTCAGTACTGGTCGTCATGGTAATTAAGGCCACCTTAGCGTAAGGATGCTTTGTGAAAGTGGGCCCAGGCTGGTGGAATGCGATCCTATCCATTGTCTCAGTTTAAGATTACCTCGATTTCAAAGTGTGAAGAGAATAAGTGAATATCACGTAACCAATTGTGTTTACAATACAAACCTGTGAAAATTAAATAAAAACTGCAAAGGCAGCTTCAGTAGCTTTAAGGCTTTGGCAAAACGCCTATGTTGCCCGGAATTCGGCAGAGTTCACAGCCATCCATCACCTTATCGTGATGATTTAACATTCCAAGATTGAAACTAATCAGTAAATGAGTGTAACACACATTTGTGTAAATACCTTATATAAAAAACGTTATGACGGCCATATTGTTGTCTAGAATTTAGTGGATGCAATACCATCCACCATCCTAACAGAACGAAACTATATCCCAGGTTTTAACTCAATGAATAAATTCGAGTTAAAAGTGTTCACAATACATTGTGCTGATACCGTATAGATGCGGACATCATTGTCAGTAGCTGTGCTGGAGCGTCGGACTTGGGCGTTGCTCTGTGTAAAGTTTTAATCATTCAAACTTTCAAATCCTAATTAATTAATTTTGAATAATTTCTTGATTGTATATATTTTTATCTTTCTGATGTATAAATGAAATTAATTACCGCCAAAAAAACATTATGGCAGCCATATTATTGTTCTGAATTTGATAGAATAATATACAATCCATTATTGTAACAGGACGAAGGCACATGGAAAGCTTGAAGCTTATCAACTCCATTTTACGTGATAGTGAATTGAATTGAATTGAATCTTTATTTGCTTTAGCACAATTTGTGCTTCTCACATTGTACAAATAGCAAACACAATTAATATCTTAGTAACATATATAGCAAACACATATAAGCATGAATATACATCATAGGTATAGCTCATATCATATACTTATTAAACAACTGTATTTAAAAGTTTTGATTATTTAAATACATGTGCATGCGACTGATAAGTTATTTGTCTTTTATCATTGAATACCTCGTGCAATTGCCAGCCTGATATATTTAGCAATTTTGTTTATGGTAAATTTTGAAGACAATGATAATATTTGTATAACTGTAAAGACACTTGGGTGTACCCAATATTATTTAGGTATGCACTGCTTTCTGGTGTCATCATAAGAGGATAGTGCTCTTTGAACGACCGTGTGAATATCGTATAAATACCATATATATCAGCACTATATATTCAGAATTTGGTGGAATTAATCATTTTTGATCATCCCTCCGGGGGGGGGGGGGGGGGGGGGGGGGGGGGGGGGGGGGGGGGGGGGGGGGGGGGGGGGGGGGGGGGGGGGGG
>JAVFBZ010172792.1:1548-16235 GCA_032466195.1 Katharina tunicata | reverse complement strand
TCTCGATGACCCATTATGGTGTATCAACTGTTGGAGTGGCCGTCTTATTTCCACATTGTTCTTTACTCTCGATGACCAATTATGGTTTATCAAGTGTTGGAGTGGCCGTCTTATTTCCACATTGTTCTTTACTCTCGATGACCCATTACGGTGTATCAACTGTTGGAGTGGCCATCTCATTTCCACATTGTTCTTTACTCTCGATGACCCATTATGGTGTATCAACTGTTGCAGTGGCCGTCTCATTGCCACATGGTCCTTTACTCTCGTTGACCCGTTATCGTGGATCTGTTGTTGGAGTGGCCGTCTTACTTTCACGGTCTTTTACTCACGATGACCCCTGATGAAAAATAAACTGTTTGAGTGGCCGTCTCATTTCCACATGGACCTTTAATATCGATCTCCCGTGATGGTGTATTCAGCAGTGTTATTTAGGAAAAATCCGCAAATAATTCAGGTCATTTTTTTATCATGTAATTAATATACAAATAAATATCTGAAACACTTATCGCCTTTGGTAGAAGGTTTGATTTATTTGGGTTTTACCCTTTACCTTCGGTTATTTCATTCATATGACGCCGTGCCAGGACCAATGTGTGAAGGAAACCCCCTAAAGCGACGCCGGCAACTCACAAGACACAACAAAAACTTACAGGAAAAAAAAAAACAACCTCCAGGACACCACAACGGATCAGCTTTCTGATAACCTTAGCTCAGAGAGTATCAGGGCACAGGAGAGTACCCAACCACTCACTATCGTCATTGTTGTAGTAGTTGGCCTTTGATTTGTTGAACTGACTATTGTTTTACGATTGCGAACAAGTCAATACAGATTTTAAATTAAAAGAAAAGAAAAGAAAAGAAATAAATGCTAACCTTGGAATATGGTTTTCTTTACTAGCTTACTTATCGATAGCCAAAACAAACAAGAGATTAATATGAGTAGTAAAGATATCCGAGAGTATCGATTATTCTGTTGGCATTAATACGCTTTAGAGAGTTAAATGGGCGGAAAGCTCAGAGTACAGAAAGAGAGCTTAGCTGATATCTTAATGGCTTGTGTATTGCATGTAGCTATCCAAATTGGCATCAGCTCAGTTCAGCTTTGCATTCAACTGGTTAAGGTTGTCAGGTCTGACAAATCAATATCTGACTTATGTTGTCAGTGTGAAACTCTGAAGAAGGGGGCTTCCTTCACGATCACAATTACTTCGGATCTTTCATAGTACAATATAGACCAAACGACCGTTCTACAGAACGATCTCATTTACATTAACAGACATTGGGATAAACAGTTGTAAATAACTTTATGTACAAAAGGAATTGCTGAAGAATAGTTGTGTAATAAAGAGAGATACAACTGAAACTTACGTTTTTATTTTAAAACTTCTGGGATCTGGCACATGACGTATGTATAACATTTATTCGTCTAGTCAACCAGTATCTACGTAACAATAGTTAACAAGAAAATTCCTAGAACTCATATACCACCCGGACATATCAGGAAGATGATGACACTTATTCCTGCTTTTGGGACCTGTTTAATTCGTCATATTTATACACACAAATTGTGTAAAAGCTAATATAGCAGATCGATTTTTTTTTTTCATATTTATTTTCATCCCATAATATATTAAATATTTTATACGAAGAGACAATTGAATGGGAAGGAAACAACACGGGTTAGCCTGAGTATACGACAGAACATTTATTTGCGTTCACACGCATTTGCCATTTAAGGTGCCACTCATTAACCCTATTAATACCTTGGTGTAGTTAGACACAATCTTCTACGGTACGTATTTCTTGAAATACTTCTTGAGTCGTCTGCCTATATAGATATATTATAGTGTTGTATTAAATTTTGTAGCTCATTAAAAAAAATGACAAAAAGTAGCGGACCTAAACTTAAACTTGCAGAACTCCAGATACAACAGGAGTAGTAGACTTAAAACCCTGTTAATACAAAATATTTCGGTTAAACACGAGTATAGTGAGCCTTGAACACCAAAATCTCTCAGCTTGTTTAAAAATACTTAGTAAACTATGGTGTCAAACGCTTTTAAAAGATCTATATAAACACTGTCCATTCGAATGTTCATGTCCAGAGATTTGCCGACCTTGTCCTCGTATTCTCCTATGTGAGTAGAAGTTGATCTTCCTGTTAAAATTCCGAGCTGATAGTTTAATGTCTTTTTACCATGGGATAAGTCTAGTGTGAATAGCTCTGTCGAATACTTAAGAAACTAGGGGCAAGATAGTGATTTTTTTCCACATTTTTAAATAATGGGTATTATACTTGCTGTTTTCACTAGGGAAATATGCCAGCAGAGATAGATTTATTGAAGATTATAGACAGTCGAAATGACAATACGTCAGCTCATTCTTTAAGAACAATACATGATATGTTACCAGAGCCACAACCTTCATACATATTGCTTAAGATGTTAAAAATATCAATAGGGATAAAAGCGATAAAAGACCAACTATCTTTTACAACCCCTTTTGAGTCCGAATTAGTATCTGGCTGATTGTCAGTCTACTCTGAAAAAAAGGCTGGTTCGGATTGCAGCTGCCTTTTCCATTAAATTACACATGATTCGGAATTGAGAAAGCCATGTGCAATCTTACATAGGACCAAACAAGTTTGCTATCTTTATTTGTTCAACTTAGTCAATATAATCAGCATATATTATTGTTTGTAAAGATGTTGAATGCTGTTCAAAAAAGTTAAATTGATCATCGAGGCGTCTGGTCTGTGCCGCTTTTATTTGATCGTTCTGTTTTAGATCATTGCCATACCAAGGACAGAATCGCTTATTTCTAACTTTGATATTCGGCATACATTCATTTAGCACGCAAGAGTATATTTCTTTCCTATTCTTTGGCCCATCCAATTTCTTTAATTAACTGGAGTATAAAACTGATTAGGTGTATTCAGATTGTCATGTAATACTGAATTGATCACTGGGGAGCGTTATTATCTGGAATGGAAACATTTGTATCTACCAGACGTGGTATACCAAGTGTTTTACCAGCCATCCGGAAATATAATCATTTAGTTTTATTGAGATGTTCCGAATAATGTGATGTTGTACCAATAATTGGGTTTCTATGTAGTCAACAAATCTGCGTTCAGTCAGACGCTTGTACAATATTGGATAAGGTTCTAAACATCTTTGAATATGTATTTCACTCACACTTACCGGTCGGAATCACTTTGACAACTCATCTTATATAAGGTAACCCCAAACCCTGTCCTTGATTTAGCTACACACAATACCACGAGAGGTCGTCTGCACTTGATTCTTTCATTACGTGAACTTTACAACCATAGAGGCTATAGAAACTCCTCTACAATTTATTTTTCATTGTTAGAAATGAACATTTGCACCGTAAGCTTGCTTTTTGTACTATATCGGATATTTATGTTTTTTTAAAACAAAGAAACTATGTATTTCTCAATAATGGATCCTTGTAAATAAATAAATGAACGAAAAGTTTGTTTGTTTGGGGTTTTACGCAGTACTTAAGGTTATTTCATTTATATGACGGCGTTGAACAAAAAGTAAATCTTGGTCTAACGTGCAATAATTTAATGAATTAATTGTGTGCTCTAGACCAGTCCGCCACTGAAGCGCCGCATGGGATATGTGAAGTCAATGTTTACACAACCTTATCCTACTAAAACCAGATGGGATTAAATATATGTTTACCATAGAATAGCGCAAACAGTTGTTTTCTGGAAGACCACAGCTATTCACATCAATATATTTGATCAGATACGACACGCTCAGAAGAAAAACTTATATTTATTTTGTCAGTTATGATCTCTATAAGCACATTTACCATTATGGATTTAATTCTTTATTTATAGAGTATGAACCTCAGCCAATAAGCAACGAGGGCTTAAACTATACATATAATACAACACTGATACAAAGAGCTACGATAGGTGTAAAGGTAAATAAATACATGTACACTGGTACAATACAAAATATTTAATATAATATAAGACTATAAGCTTTTGTACTATACCGCAATATTTTCTATTTGTGTTCAAAACAACTTAATTATCTGCATAATAGTCTAACTTCTTAGTTTCTTTGTAAACTATCCTAGAAATTCAAAATACAGGCTTCAGAACAGTATAATTTCCGTTCTCTTTGCATGGCAGGTTTGTATTCAGTGGCTCGCCTGTTAACACAAGTTATAACACTCACTAATACACATGAAAACAGTAGAGCACCACCTGATAGTTTTAATGAACACGTGTCATAAGCTCGACGGCATCGCATTTTAATGGCCATTTGAACACAAGTTTGGACAACATAACAATACTGACCTCCTTGAAAGGGTATTTGTACCTCATTTCGATAACCGTTTTCTTCTGAAGAGACAAGTCTTAATTAATGACAACATCAGATCCAACACAACGCGTGTGGCAGCGGGCCCCATCGGACCCGATACCAACCTGTCCCTGGCCAGAACAAAGCCGTAGTCTGAACCCCATAGAACACTTATTGGACATTTTGGGTAGGAAAATCAGGCAACTAAGCTCCCTGTCTAATTTCTACAAGAACGCATGCAACATTTCATCATGACCTATCTGTTCAGCAGACTCGACCTCTAAACCACCGAATAAGGAGGCGGGTGGATACAATTTCTACAATTTCCTCAGCAAAAGTCCACATTTGGGATTTATTGGCCATGTAACCTCCATAGCCTTCCTGGAGTGTAAATATGTCCGATTTTTACAAGTTTTAACGATGGCAGCTTACTGAGCTAAACATCAACAACGGTCAATCACTGTACCCCTACACATACCGCGGGTCAATATCCATAACCCGATTTGCACACAGCCCTCTCCTAATATGTCTACAACATAAAGGGAGAAACGATCAATTACCTAAGCAGTTCATTTCCCCGATTTTTTTCCGTTTTGGAACTACAGTTGACTTTAATTACGGGAATTTTATATTATGTTCTTAAACTCTTTATTGATAATTTGCGTTTGATACTTCTGTTGATTTCACAATGTATCCATTAATAGTTTGCATTTGAAGCCGGAATTTATTTTGGCAACGGGCCAACTAATCATACAGCGACTGTGATATTCTGAAGTTCAATTCTTCAATCCAATCATACTGGGCAATTTATTTATCGATCCATATGTACATTGTACAGATAAGAGCAAATACAATCAGTCATTATTTGTATCCGAATAGACGAAGATCAACCCAACTTGAACTGATGGAACCACTGCTAACTTACGTTGAAATTCTTGGTGATTCCCATGCCTGGTTTCACATTTGCATGTTGTTTTATTCTCGATGTTGTGTTACGGTAACATTGTATATGACTAATTAAAGTCATTGGAGATAGGCCAGGTTTCCCATTTAATATGTTTCTTCTTAGGCTTTTTTCCAACGGGGTGTCTGTGCTAAGTAAAACAAAGCCAACAACGGTAAAAACGATATAGTTGAATATATAGGAATTTCATTGTCATAACGGCAATAGAGCACTCATGTAATTGTGCCGACCAGTCTCGAATACTAAGATGTTTGAATCAGAGGCGAGTTTAAAAAAGTACGGCTGTCAACAGTTTACGTTGTCAGACACCAGAAGGAATTCGACAAAGGATCTAAATAAAACAGTGTCAGATGGAAACATTCACATTCCGTATAGCCGTATTGACCTCAGCACATTGCCTTCGAGCTACAGTGGAAAAGACGCAAGTTTTAACATGCAATTTTCCCAAAATAAGCGAATGAAATCGACCGTTAAGATATAGGGAAAAAAGGGCCAGCAAATTTTAGATTTAACAATATTTATTATCAAATAAACCTAGCAACATAAAATATATTACTGTTTTGAATGGCATTCAGAAGTTGATGTACGATAATAACAAACGCACAATTATATGGATATCAACTTCTAGTGAATATTACGGTGACGTTCGGCCTCAATTATGACGGCTATTGTAAACTTTTGTGAATCATTTGCTTGAAAACGGTCGTAAGATGGAGACCGAAACCTCGCCTTAATACACATCAGAAGTTGATATCTTTCATACAAACAATTAAGTGAGGGTATATGGTAGTAATTGTCCTAAACCCAAACCTTGTAGAACGGCCCTGTGTGTTAAGCATATAGGGCCGCTTATTATACTCAACAAAAATCTAGTGTAGATTAGTACATGAACTGGTAACAAACATATAGCATAACAAAAATAACCATCTCGTCCTCTTCTTTCCGTTCAATTACTGCTGATAATACAGACATATAGAACATATGGCATACAATATCAGTTTATATCATATAATGGCAGACAAGCGAAATAGACTTGTCTGTGAGACATTTGAAACAACCCAATCAAGCTGTCAGACAGAGAAAAGCATAATAGTCAGACAAATGCGGTGGCGACTTAAGTTGTCATTTAAACTAGTCTGCTGAGCAACTGATTGAAGATGTGAGTCAAATGGTTAAAATGGTAAGCAATTATTTGACTGGAATCGGTTTCTAAGAATTACGGCTGACAAATCTGGAAACTTAAAATGGCAAATCTGCTGTAATAAAGAATGGGAATGGTTTGCTATGGAGCGAAAATATATGTATTGGAGAAGTTGTATGTAGTTGAAGACTTAGATTAAGTTGAACATTTACGAGAAGCCTAACCCTAATCCCGTGTATTGGACCAGTTGTATATAGTTGAAGACTTAGATTAAAGTGAACATTTACGAGAAGCCTAACCCTAATCCAGTGTATTGGAGAAGTTGTATATAGTTGAAGACTTAGATTAAAGTGAACATTTACAAGAAGTCTAACCCTAATCCCGTGTATTGGAGTAGTTGTATGTAGTTGAAGACTTATATTAAAGTGGACATTTACGAGAAGCCTAACCCTAATCCAGTGTATTGGAGAAGTTGTATGTAGTTGAAGACATAGATTAAAGTGAACATTTACGAGAAGCCTAACCCTAATCCAGTGTATTGAAGAAGTTGTATGTAGTTGAAGACATAGATTAAGTTGAACATTTACGAGAAGCCTAACCCTTATCCCGTGCTTTTACTATATTGTAACATGACTGGTTTACTTACATTATTACCGACTGTCGAAGCATGGTATGCCTTGTCCACAGATCCAATTTGAGGTAAAACAATGCCGATAAACGACATTATTGTTGACAAACAAACGTGTATAAAAATCTCAACCGAAATTTCGTTTGTATAACCTCACTTTCTCTTAACACTGAATACAAATCACAATGTTATTTATACGTTCTTTAAGGTGCTCTTCTGGTATTGTCTGACCAAGTGGAGAGTTAAAAGTATTCAGCATTGCAACAGTGGTACGACAAAATTGGTAATTGGATTGAATTTGTAGATGTTTTCATTACAATGTTTCAAAGTTATTTTATCAATCACATGCAGGTAGAATGTGAATAATTGATACGCCCATTTCTTTTATATTTCCACATCAGGATCAATGCAGGCGCAAACATGTTATCTAAGTAGGCCTACCTTTATACACTGCCACTTTAAATGTATTTAACAGTTTTCCTATTTGCTCCTTCCTAGAGGCTTCAAGTGTTTTTAATGCTTTTATTTTTCAACAGCGCTAAACATGTCAAGGACACTTCGATCAAATGTCTATCAAACCATTAATGAACCACTGCTGGCTAAGAGGGTTGAAGACATGTTTTGGATTACTGGTATTAATACTGGATCCAGGGAATCCCTTCAGGTATTTAAAGATGTCCAACGGTTGCTTAAATGGCCTGCTTTACAGGGACAGATTGTCAGAAGTAGTGCCCAGATCCATTGAAAATGACTACGGACAGACATACATGTATATAAACGTTATTATCATTACGAAATTATAACATTTACTGTCAAAATAGTTTTTACGTTTTGATAGTTGCAAGATAGTAGGCCCTACTCATTTGTATCTCTCTAAAATAAAATTAGAAATGAAAGAAAATAGGAATAAAGAGAACCAGACGGTTGAAACGGGATAAATGTTTTAAATGCCTAAACCGTTATCAAAATGGAAAAGATAACCCTATGTAAAACGCTAAATACAATCTGTGTTCAAATACTTACAGAAACCGGCCTGGTTTACATATGCTCTAGATTCAGTATTACATTGCTATATTTACAATGTGTGACTGGATCGGTTGGTTGATTGGTGTTTAAAGCCGTGTTCAGTGTTATTTCACATATATGACGGCGCTGCATTCCAACAGTAGACAGCGACGCTTCACACAACCATACAATGTGTAGACACTTAAGTGTTATCGCTGTTGGACTGGTAAAGGGAACCTAATGGGTTTACGTTACTTAATAGAACTATGTTCAAAAGTATACACGAGAAACAGATGACATTATCGGAATAGGAGCCTCTGAATTCCATTCCATTATTTTCATTTCAAAGAAATTTATTGCACGTGAAGCATTGGAAACAAAGGTTACAAATATGTTGTACTCTTCTCAAATTCACATTTCTATTGCAAGAATTAAGGTTAACGCGTCTAACTTTAAGACATATTTCCTTGGGTGGAAATGGCAAGACATTTCCAGGAGAAGGCGAATATTGGGATTAGTCATTCAGGCGGTGCTGTAGATAATGTATCATACCAAGCTGTTTGTCTTTGTCACAAAGAATTAGGACGCTCCAATGGACATATTCCTAGCATTTTGGTTCCCCATCTTAGAGCTACGAGTTATCGTCTTCATTTCTAAACATTGTCAGACGAACTAGCGATATAGATGCCTATGTAATCATGACCTTATGCTTGACGGGGCACTGTCGTATAAGCAAATACCAATACTCGACCAACGGGAAGATAAATGATGAATTTGAAATTCTTTGTCAGTTAAATATTAGTTATTTTCGACAATGCCGATCACACGTTATAAATTATTGTCGATGAGTAAATTGGTGTGGAACAATATTTGAGAACGTCTGAGATCCGTAGTCACAAGAAGGATCATGGCGAACAACCATGTGGTTAAAACTAGTGTTGACATAAGGCTTAAGTGTTTCAGTGCAATCAGTAAAAATCAGTCCAACTACCCTTTTAACTTTGAGTGTTTCAGGCGGATATCGGCAAACTGCGGAGAAAGTTTAGTTTCAATACACCTGATTTTACCTTGACTCTCTGCTGGACTGATGTCACTATTGCCCGGAGACAACTTATAATAACACGACGTTACATAAGTAAGCTGTACACAACCCCTAATCTTATGAGGTTGTCGGTGGGGCGCTTATACTTTCCCCTTAATTTACTTCATTAATACAACCATTTATACAACACTATTGAAAACAAGATAAGATATGTGACTTGTGTTTTTTTTATCATCATACGGTTCAAATGAAAATGAACGCTGCGGATAAAAGGTGTATCTGTAGTTTTCTAGCAAACAAAAGAGAGAAGAAAACAAAGACAAATTAACAAACAAACCAATCCTCAGACAAATGATGTTGATGTATCATATTCTATCACACCATGTCCTGATCGGTTGGCCCTACATTGGATATCTCTAGGGGAATGCTTGAGCCGAATCGTTGTCTTTACCATTCTAGGTGGCAATCATTATATCTCACCCTGTCTCCACGTTCCTTAGCAAGTCCTGATCACAAGGGAAATCTCATTCAAAAATTGTCATCTTTTAAACCTTTCCACAAAGTAATCACCTTGTTACAGTAACTGTGATGAATGGTGTTAGGTTCAAATCAGAATAGTGTGTTGTCGCAGTTCGGCGAAGTGAACATTCGACATCAAATATTTGGCCTTTATGAAGTAACCAAATTACAAATTGTCAAAAGGACTGGTTATTCTAAACACGTTCACTGTGGTTCTGTGTTTTACGTTTATTCAACTTAAACGTTTCTAATTTAACTGGTCCTCTTAAACGGCGTTAAATCATGTTGAACTTGGTGACAAAGACGTAAAGCCTATAATAAGATCATATGACAAAAGGTTCACTCGTCTGCGAGACCAATTCGCTGGACTCTAGGAGCTATTGAAGGCAGAAAGATTTTGATTGTCTGTTGTCTGAGGAGAAACGTGAATCAGCGCAAGGAAAATCAATTTCTGTTGAGACTGTAGCCAACAAATGGACTGAGCGTCTTATTTTCACATTGTCTTTTTCTGCCGGTGACTGAAGACCCAGCAGTGTTATTTGACACAACTGCAAATCGTTCAGTTCCGCCTATAATATAATTAACCCACAAATCACTGTCTGGCTCACCTATTGCCGCTGAAATAATCTGTTTATGTTGACTTCGTGTTCGTGAACTACTGCCTTTCCTAAGCATTTTATTAGCGCCAAATGTTATAATATCGCAATTCGATTAAACCAATTTATTTACTTTTCCTTATTTACTAGCTTAGCAATTCCATCTATCAATCGCAAACAGGGGATTCATATTTATAGTTAATGCGCTAAAGAATTGAAAAGGGGACAGAGAGCTTAGCTGCTATCGTAATGGCGTGTGAGTTTACCGTTGTTTTACGCAACAGTTTCAGTTTAAGGTCATAACAATGTTAGACTTGTTTTGGTTTTCATATCTGACAAATCGATATCTGGCTTATAGTTTTTTTTACACAATTCGGGTTTTCCACACAAATGTAAGTGACCGACGGCAAATTCATAAGCGAAAAATGTTAAGTGTAATATCGGACGTTTAAATTAAAATTTGTGTAAAGTGTACGACTATTTTTGTTAGACAGCATTACTTATTAGCATTTTCTTCCAAAAATTGACGAGACTGGCGAACAGCTATTTAACTCTTAAACAAATTTTAATATGCTATATGACACAGCTGGTAAACACCTTTTGGTCATTGCGTTAAAAGGTAATCTATCAATCGTTTTTGATATACATTTTTTGGTATATATTTTGTATATATTTTTGGTTTTTCGTTTTCTTATATACATTTTTTATCAGCTTGAAGTTTATGTTTTCTGGAATACTTAATGCCCATGTTTGACGTGTTCTTATACGAGCTGTTTCATCAGCTTTTAGATGAAACGAACGGAACACATTTCAGGAAGGGCCGAAAGGAGTTGGTGTCAGGATATCAGACTGTGCTATGTTTGAACGACCAGCTTCAATTAAACCTGGGTTCTATTCATGCATTTCTTTTTCTTAAATAATGAAAAAAAAAAGACACTTTATTAAAACCTATAAACAAGAACACACGGACCTCGCCTTGGAATTCCGGAAGCATCCTAAATGTACTTATTGCTTTAAAGTGATCTTAGCACTAATCATCATTTGTCCGACTGCCAAGGTTCTAGTCCCCTGTGTTAAACAGCATTTATCTGTGTGTTTTCTAAACGCCTTCAAACACAGACTCAAATTTTAAACCCTCCGAGGCTCAAGTTTATATGCGCCACAAAGACTACCGGATGATACATGTGTGTGGTGAACCTGAACCATTGGAAGCATACATGTAGCTAGCCACTTCACAACGACTGGCACTATGTTTACAGCAAACAATAATCATCTATATCGCCCTGGGGAAACACGTCTTGATCAGTTATGCTAACTCTCAAATCTACTACACCGCAAACTAATGGAAATCGTCCGCGAACACATTTTAAATTAACCACTTATTTCTTTATTCAATACAAAATCGTTCCAAGCAAATCGTGGTAGTTCGAGAGATTTCAGATTGATAACGATAGGAAAAGACTGAGATGCCATCCTGAACAATAAAACGCTGATCATAAAGTCATTTTATGTACAGTTCCATTCGTTAACACTCTTAAAATAACTAAAAAGAAACACATTTCTTTGTGTTGATTGACCGTAAGGGGACAGTTTCGTACACTGCCACTGTAATACATAGTTTTTATTGGACAACTTGTTTGTTCCCATTATTTTTTACTAAATCTTACAAACATATCTTATATTTTACTGCGTGCTGTAAATCTATTCTAATGTTTACTAAATAATAAAACTTGCCATTTAAATTTTGAAAATATCCATTAATTGTAAAAGCTGTTTTATTGCAAAACTTAAAGGCATAACATTCAACAGATTGAAGTTCGGGTTGGTTGGCCAAACAAGACAAGGAAAGTACATGGCGTCAGTGGTATTCTGCTAATAAGTGTTCAAAGAATTCCTTTACAAATGCTGACAACCAGTAATAAAATAGTCTAGGGTGGTTATATACTACATTGGTAACACAGATAATAGAAAAGCATTGTAGCAGTTCTCCAAAACATGTTTCTCATTTTTAACTCTACCCTTACACGTGTACTTGGATTTCATCTAACACTTTAACCATTAATCAGCTGTTTGTTTTTCAACAACTTAACGATAAACTAAAGTTTCTAACTTGGAATGACCTGTTTGTGATGATTGCCTTGGCACAAGATCTCCTCTTCTGGTTTTCTTCCCCCTGTATTTAACCAATATCACGCAATTATGTGGTGCTAACCAGCCTCTAGGGATATTGCTGTAATGCTATCGTACGGATTGACTTGACTGGAGCGAAAGTGTTCCCGTCATATACTACCTGTCATTAACATGAAATTTCAGTTCTCTGACGTAAAAAAATTCACATAAGAGTTTTGTTGAAGGTTTATTTGCCAATCGTATTCCGTTGTTTTGTCGCCTACGTCGTCTATTATCCACTAGGGCGAGACAGGTGACTGGACGTACACATGTAGCTGTATTGATTGTTAATGTTTGTTCGTCTGATAGATGTAATTCCTTTTTAATTCCTGATTCTTTGTCACTTGTTTCATCGTTCTCAAATCGTCCAATCACACATCCCACCTTTACTGCTGATGAAAATTGATAAGAAATACGGATGTTTATGGTAGTATTGCGTATTATGTTTTACACCAGAATGCTCTTACGGGATATTTGGACATGGTGATCTTTCACAGAAGTCGAAGGGTAGGCATGACAAAGTGGCATGTATGTTCATGTTTGCAATATTATTTAAATTGATTTGAATCAACAAGAATTTAATAACATCGTAAGATAAATCCGCAAAGATTCCATTGGCGTGAAATGGCAGCACTAGATTGGTTAATGTTGAAAACGTAATTTTCTGATTTTTGATTCCTTATTTGTGTTGCTGTCTGTCACAAATTTAAGCCACCTTCATGCTATAATTTGTATAATTTATGTGGATAAAAACCGTGACATTAGTCTTATTTTTGACCATTGGTTTTTGATCATAGAGCTGTAGTTAAAATGATAGGGAAACAATTGTCAGTAAACTTACGGAATTTACCGATATTTATTGTTCGTTTGAAAAGACAACAATAAAATTTAACATGTTTTGACATCTCTAACTTAACGACAAATTGGTTTGACGCAGTAATATGATAAGGTAATTATGTGGGTTACTCAGCTGAAAGTTTAAGAACTTTTTAATCTGAAACACTTGTTGGGTGGTATAAACAGTGAGCTGGCATCATTGCACATCGTAATAAGGTAATTAGTTTTTGTAGAATTATGAAAACAACGCTTTGGCCCTAAGAAGAAAGGAGGAAAGAATCGAACGAACGCATGAATGAATAACATGAATAACATGAATTACAGTTGTATTGCTTTTTTAATATTGGGTGTCTGCTTTTGTGGATAATATCTGTGTATGCATGTGTATTTGTGAATTTACATACATACGCATTTGTATGTCTGTGGGGGAGGGATGTGTACGTATGTATGTAAGTATATATGTTTATATGTAACTGGCCCTGCTAGCCAGATTCCCGGGTTCTTATCCCGGTGGAGGCAAGCTACATTTTCGTTTTCTACACATACAAAATTATATAATATGTAATTTTAATTCTAGAGTCGTCGATATTTTTTTATTGTATGCACATACATAATTACACATATATTCATGTTTTTGTACATACATGTACATGTGGCATAAATAATAAGGTATGTGTGTTTTATGTATTTATATAATTGTCTTTGGGTTAGTTGGCAGATTTAACTTTTATCTAGTCCTTTTAAACGATATTCAATAACTTATCTCAAAGCAATAGTACGTTATTACGTCATTGCATCTTAGTGGGCATCTTGTGGGCAAGCAGTTTCTTCTGTCGTGTGTTACTCAGACAGGTCAATTTGCTAGTTTAATGTATAGGCCCTTCATATTCTACCACGTCTGTTGGTTCTATTTGACGTATTTAGAGAAATGATTGTCTCCGATTATAGGATTGTAATCCCATACATTATATCTATATACGACTTCTCGGTATTAGACACGGAGATGCCATACCCTAAGGACAGAACATAACATCAGAAGAAATTCTGCTCTTAACACGTAAACAGGTGTAGTGATGTATGCAGTTCGCTCTTTACACGTATACATGTGTAGTGATGTATGCAGTTCGCTCTTTACATGTATACATGTGTAGTGATGTATGCAGTTCGCTTTTTACACGTATACATGTGTAGTGATGTATGCAGTTCGCTCTTTACACGTAAACATGTGTAGTGATGTATGCAGTTCGCTCTTTACACGTATACACGTGTAATGATGTATGCAGTTCGCTCTTTACACGTATACATGTGTAGTGATGTATGCAGTTCGGAGAAACTGTAATTACATAACCAATAACCATTCTTGTCAGGTATGCTCTCTGCGTTGGGGGGGGGGGGGGGGGGGGGGGGGGGGGGGGGGGGGGGGGGGGGGGGGGGGGG
>JAVFBZ010172781.1:0-12721 GCA_032466195.1 Katharina tunicata | reverse complement strand
AATAAAATGAGCATATTATTTACAACTTTTCCCTGTAAACAAGTTTAGTGGTTTAAGACGTTACCCATGGAAACAAAAGAACTATCGAATCATTCCGACAGCAATTAATTGTAACAACATTAACAATTAACAACATTTTTTTTCGTTTTCTTACATTTAACAGATCTAAGTTCTGGAAATTTTGCAGCAGAAATACATTAAATGGCCACTTTCTAAACGACACAAAAAATATTTCATCATGGGACGATCAAGTCAAGACTTGCTTTAATTCAAATACTTGAAATTTACTTAGATCGGAAAGCACGTTCAAATTCTAGCGTAGACCGGTTGTTCAACTATGTGCTTTAACCTTATATATCGGAAACACATGAATCAGAACTGTGTAATGTTAAAGGTACCGGAGTAGTACCGGCATGCTTTCACGGAATGCCTTGTGAGCACACAATGACAAAGCAGCAATCTAAGTACTAGCATAACCCTGTTTACATACATTATCTGTTATACAGTATAGTCGCATAAAAAACCTTTAAGAAATACATTTCTTATGTAAACTTTTTGTGCTAGTGAAATGTAAACACTTGACCTATATGTATTGAGAAACCTTGCGCAGTCGTTTGATTGAGGCTATGAAGGGAGTAAAAGTGACACATTCAAGTGTGTGGATTTTTTTTATGTTTAAAAGACTATGGAACAGGATTCCAAACAGCTCAAAGGGTACAAGGACACAGAAAGTGTAGCCCACCCTCAAGTATGTTTTTTTAAGATAAGGTCACATATTTGTTAATTTAAGTGAAATGACATACTTTCTTAGTGTTTCTTTGTCGAAATTTGTTCATAATACGTTCTCAAAAGATCGACATAATTTTCGATTCTGCTATCTGAAGTTAAGTTCAAAAAGACACTTCAACCATGTAAGGTTATCATGAGATTGTTCACGGAAGGTCGATATGATTTTTCAATTCTAGAATCATTCATATAGCGAGGCTTGATATTTCATGAATTTTTCGAGACTGAGACGTCCAATATAAACTTTGACATCCGATTTGAAGCCTCGTTGTCGGTACGAGCAAAACCAACGGTGGGGTTGGGTGGCTTTCTCAATCTCCAGAAAGGCACGAGCCTATCTTAGTATGACAGAGTGTATGAGTGTTTGGGGTGGGGGATAAGCGGACAAAAGCAGCATACGTACAAATTGAAAAACGAATGGTTTTTATATTTTCGTCAAGAGTAATCACACTGGCATATATATATATAGCTTTTGATCTACAACATGAAATAAATTATCGACTTTAATTAAGTCGATATCCCTGTGCCAGTGTGATTACTCTTGACAACAATATATAGCTATGCAATTCCAATCGCTCATGAATACAGTTTTGGAAACTTTTGCATACGATCTATCTTCTCCTATGTTATATGTATTTTTTCCATTTCAGGTATAGAGGCAATTTAAAAAAAAAGGAATTCCTGTATGTTTTACGTCGCCATGGGGGCTGTCTTACTAATATGTCGGTGGCACCAGTCTTTACAGAGGTATCAGAATCCACTCTCGTACGCGCCACGAGCAAATTTGGGGTGTTTTCGAGTCGGACAAAACAGCGACATGAGCTTATGAACTACATGGGTGCCACGTTAAAGTTAACTTGATTGATTGATTGATTGGTGTTTTATGCCGTGATCAAGGGTATTTCACTTATATGACGGCGATGTATTTCAAGAGTAGTATTGACTCTTAACACAACCATAAAATGTGTAGTCACTTAAGTGTTTTGCTGTTGGAAAGGCAATGTTCCTCCAGTGCTAAGTATGAGAGCATGAATATAATATAGAAACATACTGCCCTTAGCCAGAGGGAAAAATTAACTTGAATAAAACGACACGCTAACGTTACTTGACCGATGGAATGGTGACTAAGGAGGTATACCAAGATCCTTCCCCAAAAATTAAGCTCAGGTCCCATTGTAACATAATGTGTTAGGACAAGGCTTCTAGGTCGAGTAAAAAACATACATTACAAGACGTAATTACATGTTTCTCATTACAGTTCTAAAGCGGGCTAATCGCTGCTGATGGATTAATGCCGTAATTAGATACCAAAAACGGTTCAAAGCTGTACAACTTGGCCCCTGTCCAAAGATCACGTTATCCAGGAGACCTTTGGTGAATTAACTCAGTAGGAGGACTGGAGTACAGACTGGAATATCTACACACAAAGATATGCACTAACATCCAATATATAAACAAATGACAGATTACAATTACAGACAGTCACAAAAAAACGAAAAAAACAAACCAAACAACAACACAATATTACATGTAGACAAACAATGACGCACATTGATTGGATACAAGTTTACAACACACATAAGACGAATAATCAGCATGTATAAGCACATACACACTCAATCAATAGATATATCTATATAAAATAGTTATAATAATGAGAAAAAAAGCATCACACAAATAAATATAAAAAACAAATAAGAGATATCTTTAAGTACACATACATATATGTACCCAGATATACAAACACTGTAATACATAAGTAGCCAATTAAACCCAAATATTAAGCATACAAAATAAAATATGAAAATTCTAAAATTCTTTAGTCAGGATGATTCAGAGAATGATGATTCGGACACAGGCCTGTACAAACTTTTACAACATGACATGCCATGAAAAAATCATTTCATGACTTCGTTTGGATAATTTACGCAGCAACGTTTTATTGCACGTATTACCGCAAGATCAAGCTTGACAACGGTGCTCATATCGGCCTAACACTTTGCTCGTATCTCGCATAGAACATTTCTCGTATCTGTACTAAAACATTGCTAATATCTGGTATATAACAAGGCTAGTATCTGCACTAAAACATTACTAGAACCTTGACCGAAACATTGCTAGTATCTGGACTGAAACATATCTGGTATCTGGACCGAAAAGTTTCTTTTTCACAAGTTTATTTAATCATAACAAAAGAATATAAATACAAAAATCTTTGAATTAAAGTAAAATCTGTGTAAACTATGCAGTAAAACTGGTTTTTAATTTAACTTATTATTTTGGACGTTTTGCAATATGGCAACAGGATGGATTACAGGAAAGAAAAAGAGAATAAATGAATGCATGTACGAAAGGACGGATGCAGAAGAAACAAAGGCTCAAAAGAATGCAAGCAAGATCGAACAAAGTAACGAAGACAAAACTGTAATTTTGGACAAATCAAACCAATCGATCAATTCATTGCAAAACTTCCGGAGCATGATGAAAATATAAAGCAACTCTTTTCCTATCCAACTTAAATAGCTAAATACCATCGACGCAGCCTTAACATTTGACCGCCTTTGATTAAAACCTGCGCTGGTATATTCTCAGTGTGCGTTGAAAAACTAGATGGTACTTAACGGCTACAAAATGATTTGAACGTAGAGAAAACCATTAAATCTAGCATCACGTTCTGATTATACCGATTAAAATAACAACACAGTAGAGCTGATAAACACTAGGCTAATGCACTTAATCACCCAATAAAATCTCACGTGGGGCATACGGGATTAAAAACAGCACACAGAAACTGTATACCATACTAAGACTGGTAATGCTCTTGTTTTAATAGCAAGGTTGGCTAAAGGGAGCAGTTTGCACCATAACAAACTGCAAAGCATTGCAAACTTTTAGTACATTTTAATGTAAAGATAAACTACACTTGCAAAGGGTTTCTTTAATTCTAGATAATCTCACAGAGACAAATTTCCTCTGGATGTTCCTCACTATATTTGTTATGAGTAGCCTATACACATCTTGGGAAGAGAAAAACATCCATCAATGGGTATTTATACCTGGTCAGATACCTGTGTTGTTATTGTTGCTTTTTTTTCAGCAAAAAAAAATATGAAATAAATAAACACATTTAAACACAGATCTCCATGTTGAAAAATTTTACTGTTACGAGCTTGAATTCAATCGACATTGTTTGTAAATGAAGAAGCTCAAAATATATTTAATATCATCCAAGTATGAGTCTTAAATGATATATATCTGGTTTTATTTTGTCTGTCATCGATGGGTCAATACTGAGTGTTTTGCTGTCCTAACTGACGATGAAGTATCTTTATGATTGCGGGTCTAAACTTGTTTGTTAGCGTTCCGTGACGCATGTGTGTCTAAATCGCAAATAGTTAAAGCATCATATGAAACGCTGTTAGTTATTAGATTTATAGAGCGAATCATTCTATATATAGGATGGCGTCGCCAAAATGCAAGTCTAGATAGTTATATGACCGATTCGAACCTGTGGTACCATTAGGTCAACGCTCTTTGATACTGAGGTATTGACTATCCATCTTGCTGTGCGCCTAAAACAAGTTATCCCTGTGTGTAGTTTGAGAGAAGGTATATAGCCTGATTAGGAGGTGCAGCTTCACAATTTTATACATGTGGGTTTTCTCTGAATTTTACTGGCTTCCCATTGAATCGGCCCTGTAACAACTTTTAACTGTTAAACTTAAATCAGTATTTTCGTTTTTTGGGGATAACACTCTCTGATACTGAACAAATTTTGCAGGCTGGTTTATGCTAAAATTTTGATAATTTAAGCCAGTTGGTAGTCAATTCTAAACGATTCGCTTTCCAGCGCCCTTTATTTTGCAAACAGTACTACGACAACAACCATGATGGCTTGTCATTACATAAGTTTTGATATTCTTCTAAATCTCGAGAAAGGTACGAGCCTAGGATTGGATTGTATATTAAGATTATTAGAGCATCTAATCACGAAGAACTATGCTCACCACAGTACGTGCCGATTTTATTATGCGCTCTAGATGTAGGCCAGTCTATCGACAAACCCCTATGGCCCCTACTTTAGTGTGACACTCCTAGGCCAAATCACACAATCACAAATCTATTTCATCAGCTTTTAGATCCACTACACCTACTCAAATGTCCAAATGCAGTACCTAGCCTAGTATATGTTTTAAACAAAGTCAATTGAACGTACAGAATGTAGTATAGCTAGACAGTTCATATGAAGGCCTACATTATACACTGGCCATCTGTTGACGTCAATAAACATGTACGGCGCAGTGTATATTGGAAATCGATGACAATTAAAACAAAACTTTACAAGGCATTATAATATTATGTACAAATATTTGTATAAGCTTTACTCGTGAGAATGATGCAACATATGTGTAGCTATACACATGTAGGCCCTACTTCAATTGGTTCAGAATTTAATTAAATGCGTTTTTAGAAAATAATTTGGTTAACAATAATGGGCCAAACCTAACGTATATATTGTACACGCAGAAGGCATCACTTTAATAGCCAATAGTTTAACTGATCAGTTTCAAGTTACATAGAATGAGAGAATTAGTTCGGCTAAACATACATATAAACATGCTTACCGTCTTTATAATTGAAATATAACAAAACAGACCTTTTAAAGATGTACAATGAATTTCACAGCTATAACAAAGTACACCCACTAAAGCCAATATAAGAAATTGTAAAACAGGAACAAAGCTATAGTCCGAGTAACTCAGACGATAAATTTTCACGGATGTTCGCAGTCAAGCATTATTAAAATTTCTGAAAAACAAAACAAAGGTCTAAGTCACTCTGACTCGGTTAGGTCAACTTGTCATAAGATGCCATCAATCTACATTGTGTTACAGGCCCACATTCCAAAATAGGTTCAATAAACTCAGATAAGTAAGTGCAACAATTCATATTACGGAGTAGGCTACGATGACTCGTACATCTGGTTTACAGATTCTCGTGTCAACTTGAAAAATGCCACTGTGGCGATCACGGAAGCTGGTCTTGGGAAAAATTTGGTCGGTTAGAAAGGCCAAAGGTACCTGAGGAGAAATCAACAGGGAGGATGCCCTAAATGTTCCCGATAAACACCAACCAATGTTTACAAGTATGTTTATTGTTTCGGAATCCCGTGGTGTCTGTGCGAGCACCTGTTGGTACCATTTTTACCCTATATATCAGAGAGCTGCGTTGAAAGGGAGATAATACCTGTATGATCATTGGACGCTGCTGTATCCTGATTTCTGACAGGCGAGCAGCAGTGTGCTAGCTATGATAAGTTTATCTAGGTGTTCTATAATAATTTGGGTCAGAAGGCCAACAGCGCCGCCTAACCCAAATAAGTTAGCAGTTTACGCAGCGAAAACAGATTCCTGCAGCATTTTACCTCTCGAAAACAGATGTCTTTCACCAGTAGGCCATATAGAAGTAGTTCTTATTTCACCCTGAAAACAGATGCTTATGTAGGGCCTATATCAATTTATGCTCCTCAATCTAAGGCGTGCTGGAAGCAAATTGTTATCACATAAAAACGGCGCTTCTTAACATCTGGCATATACCATGTCAGTTTAATTTAAAATTGGGTGTTAACATTTACATATAATGGCATTAAAGGTGCTGTCGATGTTATTGAAATAAACTATCCATCACTAAGCAAATAGTTTGATCTGAAGGGTTTTACGGTGGTTATGGGGGTTGTGAGTTTTTTTTTTAACGATGTCTTTTCCCGGCAACGCAAAATCGTCATATTAGCGAAATCCCCTTAAGTACGACGTTACATGAAAATTAGATTTAGGTCTAAAGCATTGTTTGAGGTGTTTATAAAGGTAACCAATTAACAATTGAGGTGTATTAAATCATATCTTCAAATCTTACATTAAGCTGAATGGCTTAAGAGTGCCTTTTATATTGACTCAAGTTATATAAATATTGCCGTAAACCTCCTCGTTAAATTTCTGCTAGTATTTGCGTTTTATCACAGATCGCGCCTGCTTAAGACTCGGTTGGATAGCCAAAAAAAATTATTTTGTTTGTCTTAAAAAGTCGTATAACAATTGACTTGGTACATTGTCATTATTAAGTGGTCGGTCCAACCAATGTATTTGTGGTCAACTGTCATTCCACCAGGCTTATGATGGTCGCGTGATGGTGGTCAAAACTGGCGATCACCATGTGAAGGGTGGCCCAACCTGGCGACCACTACATAGTTGGTCATTAACAAGATAGAGACCACAAATACCTTAGTGGAACAGAAATAAACTGCAATGGACAGACAAGGAAATACTATATTTGTCTAGCAATAAGTGCTGGCATATATCTAATATATCTAATGATCGTTATATAATAAAATATGCTGACAAGGTAGGCCTATGCTATTGTAATGATCGCCATATACAAATTATGTTTACATTGTATGCTAATGTACTATAATATAATAAACGAGGTAGGCCTTTTAAAAGGGACAAAGCTAGAGATATGACTTGTTATACTATTGTTCCCACTAGTGCAACAGCGCCCTTTATATCATTGATTATCAATAGAAAAAAAGTAGAAATTTATGACCTGCCTTTGTTATTGGATGAGACAGAGGGAGCTGGTGTGCTGCTGGTAAACATATTTCTCGGTCAGCCAACTTCCGTTGTTATATAGACACAATTTCCTATGACCTCTATGGGTCTGTATATCCCCGTATCGACCTCACCAGAAGGTTAAAGCTGTCTAATACTACATGTAAGGCATTTATTCTTGATTATATTCTATATAGTGCAGATCATTTCGCTGCCTTTGACCAGTTCGGAAAAATTAAAAAAGCAATGAATTTAATAGAATCGCACTTAACATCAAGATTCAATGGCGGACACCTAAACAGCAAACCGGAAATTCCGCGTTATGCTCCACTTTACAGCAAGAGGGATAGTGAAGCTGGAGAAGATGGACAAACTCACGGTTTGGTGGCTTGACGGGTTGTCAACATCAGCAGATAATTTGTCCTATATAATTACAACAAGCTCGTGACTATTCTTTCTGCCTATCTTGTCACCTGTACGACGATAGAACAATTAGTTGATGGAACCACCGGGCTCCATCAAGCCAGACAATTCTCCCACATAGCATTTATCAGGTGGCCAAGAAACACACCTAATGAGCCCGTACTTGCTGAGGGCATCGAGGATAGTGTAGCGAGAGATAATTTTTAAAGTAGAGGGTTTTGCAGGGTTTTGACTTTTAGGAGGGTTAAGTAGATATACATTAAATTCACCAGATAAGAATATATTGTGACAAAAACATGACCAAGACGGATTTTCAACTTCTGGGTATATTGGAGCGAGAAGTGATTACAATTAAGAAGTTGAAAATCCATCTTAGTCAGGTTTTTGTTTTGTACTCAGCTTCTAAATGCCGCTTAAACAAGATTTTTGTTGTGGTTTATATTACAGTCAATAGCATGGGCAATATAATCACTTATTTCATTCCCACAATTCGACCTCAGTATGATCGAAGATGTCTGTTAACAAAGGATGTCAATTTTGCAGCCTTAAAAGGACTGAACGAAAATGTGTAACTTGAAAATAATTCTGTTACCGGTTACACGACACAACATAATATAAAATAAACTGGAACATCACGAAAGGCCTCTGGAACGTACACATATGATGACTAACATTTCGTTAATTTTTCTCAATTTCTTAAAAGTATTAATCTGCTCAATTCATAAAAAATAGAACAACCGGCGTAGCTTGCAAAGCGAATAGTGAAACCGTGACACAGCCGTTAATTACTTAATGATCCCCATAACAAGTAAGTTTCATTCGTGACAACTTTTATCATTATCGAAATTAACATCCATTGTTAAACCTTCTTGCTTTCGCATACATACTTAGGTGCAATGCATTATCTGTTGGATGCCGGACTTCTCAAAATTTTGTTCATATTAAAATATAATTTAATCTTTATGGTTAATCATTTTCTTTTTTACAGAAAATTTTCGAAACGACTTATAAACATTGCCCTTGATGAACATTTATATCATATTTAACTAAGAATATAAATATTTTGATCCCGATGGCTTTAAAGGTATTCTCAATTATAATAAATGCCTTCTAACTATCGACTAAGAATGGTTTTACTGAAAGCTCAGGTTTTCAACAAAACCTTCCAGTCAAACTTTTTCGTTCAAGATTATTTGTTGAAATAATAAAATAAAACCGAACCCGAATTATTAACTGAAACAACAGATAACTCACCTTCCAAACATCGAGCTTCGCATGGTGGACTATCAAAAGCAGCAAAAAGAGACACATTTAATCCATAAGGAAATTTGGCACTTTTTGTAAAATCATTCGAGTTTTTAATAGTTATGGATAATTGAAAACATCGTGAAATGTGCGCTTACGGACAGCTAGAGACAGTGAGTGTTTGTTTTAAGTTCACTAGCGTAACTATTTGAACTGTAGCAAGAGTTAGTTCAGTAATTTTGATATCTTTGTTGAAAATCCAATCCTACAGATTTCTGTTTGACGATCATCGACTTATCTCCTATTTGCTGTTGGTTTACATCGAAGTGTAAGAGCATCTGTTGCAAACTGTTGGTCGTACATTTATCCAATTATCTCTTGCTTGAGAAAAAAAGAATATTTTGTTTTATTTTAAATCTTTCGCCAAATAAAACAAACTGTTATAAATTTCAGCGCAATTCCAAATTAACGTCATATGCCAAACACATAGTTAGCCTAAGCTTACAAAGTCATAAATTGGCAAATCACTAATTTAATAAGGAAAACTTGTCAAATTACGTTGTTTCTTTTCCTCAATATACTACAGAGAATCTTACATATCTTGACCGTATTTCTAACGCAATTTCATGTTGAAACTTCCACAGTTTAAACGGTTGAATCAAGTATTGTACATAAATCATTCGAAATCACAAAGATGTGATCCCCAGCCGTTCTGATTGACTGGCACCGTACGAAAGTTTATTTAACTTATTTGACGATTATGTCCTTCGCCAATAGGATAGGACAGTAATAAAACTAGAAGAAAACATGAACTGCAATCCTCTTTTCAAAGAATGAATGTTTCCACACAGAAAGGCACAATGAGTAGGCAAATAATGCATAAATGCAAAACGGCTTAATTACTAGTTTAAAAAAATCCAATCCGAAAATCCATTTCTCTTTAACAGTTTCAGGTTATAGCGGATTTCACCGGTACTTAAAAAACATTTTCAAACACCAAATCATTTTTAAAAACCCCGGAAATGCGGACTTTTCAAGGTTTCCAGAATCATCACTTATCTGTCTTCCATAAAACCGGGTCATACATCAAGCAAATGTTTGCGATTCTCCATGTTGTTTCCATTTCTGACCAAAGTGTAGAATTTTACCCGCAAGCCATAGGTAAAAGAAGTTAGGTTTTGACCTCTGTGGAGGCTAAATATGTCCAAAAATTCCACTATCGTGTACTTCTCCCCACGGATAGAACCAGATTCAAAGCTGCTTTGTAGTAGCCTTCGGAGAAATGAACAAAACTTTCACGAATGCCCTTAGAGTTTTCGCAATATATCTCCACACCTTTTTTTTGTCGCATTTACCATTCTTGCGACTTTGGAGCAATGCAAAAAGCGCCGATACCTTCAACAAGAATTGCGCGTGGACTCCTCTTAAACTGCTTTACACAAGGATAGACATCCTTCTAGATCTCTATCCGAAATAGCTAGTCTCTATTGGTCCCGAGTTAAACAACCCTTCGCTGATGTGTTCGGAATTTAAACAGAGTCGAACAGCAATCACAAGGAAGTACGAAGACAACTAAGAATATCCGAAAGTAGATTTGCAGATATACACAATTTGGACAACCCGGCACTACAAAACCGGAAGTAGTTTAAAGTCCATGTTGTTATCATCTCAACTTATATAAACATTTGTCTACAGAAGATTCGCCTTGACAGAATGATCTTGATCGGTTCTCTCACAAATGTTTCACTTAATATCTTTCTTAGATCACAGAAAGTCTGTATTGGAAGAGTAATGACGAATGCTCGCTTACTGAAGTCTGCTTAGCGAAGAATTTTCTATCCTATATTATAGTCAACTCTTGAAATTTCCAAAATGGATGACTACAATCAAGTAGACTTTTCTAATCTTAAAAGCACACTGATTTACACTGGAGACTTAGGCTTTATATCTTTAGAAAATTAATACAAATTGCATTCATGAATACCATCCATCTCCAAGCATAGAAGTGTAGATACATATCATGACCGTATAGTCAATTATCTATACTGTCAATAGTCTTAAATATAACATAACTGCGCATGTACAGTTTGGTAACATAATGGCTGCTCGTGTTATAATGGCTGTTTCTATGTTGAAACCTAGGTCAGATGATGGATTGAGACCCTTTGACTACTCAGGCGTTGGAAGATGTTAAGCTTATCTCTGTTATCTGAGACTGGGCATAATTTCGTAATGGCTGACGCCTATAGCAAATTGGTGAAAAGCGATACCGCTACTTGATATATTGAAAACAGGTGGGAAATGTATAAGAACCTTTTCCAGTTTTCTGATGGACGGTTTGGACAGCCGAATAACAGCACAAATATAAGTTTTCTAAATTTAGTCCTAGCTTTAGCTGCTCGGGAAATTTAAACCTCCTGACCGTCTGTCTGCTAGGGCCGTACGTTAAGCATAACAAACAGAGTACCAAGAAACGCAATGGAATTAATACGGAACAAGATTGAGTCTAACCGAAATAATTTTTTCTTGAGAATTCCTTTTACATAAATTCAAATAAAAAGAGCTTTTGATCCACAGTTGTTGGAATGATATCCATGTATTAACAATTATTTTGGTTGCTCGAAAAGTATAAAAAGATTCCACTATTCTACAAGATTATGTTATCTCTCTTAGCTTTTGAGTTTTTTGTCGCAATACTGAAGGGAACACGAGCATAAATTAAGAACGATTGTGCTATCAGTAATAGACAAAAACTGGAAAGTCAAACTTCAGAAACCTGAAATCCCTAAGATTTGTCCGATACAATGTGCTGCAGGACTCGTACTTGCTAGAAGCAATTGTACAACTAGAAGCAAGCATTATCGTCAAGTGTGATTGGTATTAAGGACAGCTGGGAACTATCTTACGATGAAATGTTTACACTGATGTGCCTCCGATGGAATACACTCAGCCTGCATTGAGTACTGGACGGGCTGAACATGATAACGTGATAACCAGACGTCCTCAACGTAAGCCTCTTTAAACTGACAAGCACTTTAAAATATTTTGACTTCGTAAGCATGATGAATGTATTTTATGTTTTGATTGTATCATTGTTTTTCGTCTATTGTTTGTTTGATTGGGGTTGTACGATGTTAATTCACTCAAATGACGGCGTGCCATCCCAAACGAAAACCTCCATAAACGAAATTGGCAAGACAAAAATACACCATAATACTTTTACAGTACGAAAAGGACACCACACCAAACCAACTACCCGATGCCCCAGTAGGGCACAGGAGGCTCCCGAATAACCACCCGTTTTGTTCAATCATTAACAAAATACTTATAATAGTATTGCATATTGTATTTTTTCTATGTCAAGTAAGTTTCAGATCTGTGAACGTAACATTGGTTCAATCTTCATTTGCATATTTTATATAACCCTTTCCTTTCTGTTTATCATTGCGTTAATGTTCGCGTGTTGGTTGATTTCTTCATTTATACCTCTGATCATTCTTTTCTGCAACATCTTGTTCCTTCCGTTGTTCCTTTCCCTGTAAGTTTGTTCCTTTCTTTTTTCGATCATTTGTGCTGCCTGCTTCGATTCGTTTGTTCGTTCGTGATTAAAAGCTAGTTGGACTGAAATAAATTGTGTGGTATTTTTTTTTATATTTTTTTTT
>JAVFBZ010172770.1:0-16238 GCA_032466195.1 Katharina tunicata | reverse complement strand
TGATTGGTCAATTATTACATATAGGCGTTACCTAAACTCCAATAGTCGTTCGCTCTCTCATTGGTCAATAATATATAAACATTTAAAAAAAAACACATCATTACAGCTGGTTAGCGCGGAGGCTTAAGTAACGTTGATTACATGGGCGGTTCATGCTTTGAATCGGGCCCGGAACTGTCTATTATAAGTACCAACGTTGTGTATATATTAAAGAAACACACATACAGTGTTTGCATTATCCACTTAAGCAGACCATGGCAAAATTATTTTGAATTGTTCGAAAGCAGAAAGCGTTGATTGTGTTCCATTAGGAGACGTATAGTGTCAATGGAGCAAACAATTGTCCGGCTAATGTGTTGTTTTTTAAAATCTCGTCCAGGAAAGCCTGATGACAATGAGTTTATTACGATGTGATTACTCTTTGCTTTTTTTTTTTGGTTACAAATCGACAGACATGTTCGTTTCACCTGTGATTGTTTAATTTATTATGATTGTTTCTGTGGTTGAAAAGATATAGATCAGATAAACTTCTCATGCTTAATTTGGTTATGCATTTTGGTAAACAGGTGATCGTGTCAAGTTGTCAAGTGAATATTATAAATTTACGTAACAAAGCAATTTTAACCTAGACTGTGTGACTTATTTCGTCTTCATATATTCATTGTCCGTGCCTTGTCCAATCGTATAATCGTATTACAAACAACGTAGTCGTATAGCGCTACTTGGAAGACTGTCTGGACAGAGTGATGGCGCCTGTCTTAAACCCGGTAGAAGGGTCAAAATGTTATTAACGGAGATATTCGACTGGCATATGTGGAGTACCTTCTAACTAAAGTGATATTTCATCATTGGTAATTATTAACGTCTGAAATAAGTTACTGGTTGGATTGTCTAGATCATTTTGACTTACATCACAGGACATTATAGGTAAACACTGTAACTGTCGCTGAGGGATGTTCGGAACAACAGCCCAAGGTCGTATTTGTTACAAATGAATATAGAGCATATATTATATATAATCTGTTTGAGTGTATTTTTCGTAGCACGAATATAAAAAAAAATGGATGCCATTAACCGTATGCATTAGTTATTTCGGTGATAACTTTCTTTCATTAGATAGATTAGAGTAGGTTTCGACGTTTGGCGTATTTTATGTCCTAAATGGTATGCCAATATACATGTGTGAAGCTGATATCTGTAAAACGTCTTTTGATGTTTCTTGTGATATGCCTTGTTTCCATGGAAAATTTGTGACGTATTTCTTAGATCATACAATCTTGTATATTAAATTATTTATCGGTACAATATGAAAAACACAGTTGACTGTGTGCAAGTTCATCTAGATGAAATACAAAGCCTACACGAACAGAGAAAATCATATTATGGGCTTGTGTTAATTTATCAATAAGTAGACATAGTTGCAAAAGACAGATATCAAGAAAACACAGCATCTTGCAAGATTTTGACATATATATATATATTCAACCTACTATAAGCCTGGATATTGTATATTTGTTGGATGTTACAGTCTACAAAGGTGTCAATTTCGCTGTAACAGGGATGTTGGATTATAAGGTATTCTTTCAACCTACGGATACCCATAAACTATTCCAAGCAAATTCCTTTCATCCGCCGCACACCTTTAAGGGAATTACCTCATCCCAAAAAATAATGTTTCATAGGAATTGTAGAGCCCTCGCTTCCTTCTACGAGGCGTGTTCTGTTCTCTTTAAGGCTTTGATTCCCAGAGGATATTCTACTCGACTTCATCGCAAGGTTAAATCTGAAACCCTCAGAAAACTGAACCGTTATAATGTAGAACAATTTACAGAGTCAGTACCTGTACAAAACATCAGAATCACCCTGTAATATTGTCTGGCAGGTCTTCCAAATGTATGAAGACTTGATGTAAGCTAGACTATTGCATACCCGAGAGGGCTTTCTTCATCGGGGAACAAATTCAAAATTTATCATTTGGCAGATGTTTTAAACTGCGATTCTGAAAATGTGGTATACCTTATCCCTTTAAAAAGTGTTTGAAACAGTATGTTGAAAAAATAAAAAAAATCTCTTAGGCTTTGAACCAATAATATTTTGAGTTTAATCAGACTACAGCTGATTGACTCCTCAAAAGCTGAGCATTTCTCCCTTCCTGGCCATTCGGTCATAGATCATTTTGAAATCATGCCGATTAAAAAAAACTCCTGTTTTTCATTCTGAAGATGAAACCAAACAGAAACGCTTGGTTACAGAAACTCATTTTGTTTCAGATAACCCTTAACTGCCCTCATCTTCATTTGGTTGACTAATTGGTTTATTACTAACTCTGAACGATACTTTTTTCCAGGTTGTGTTTATTTTCACCCATACAAAAATATCTATAGGGGTTACATGTTCGCCACTTATGTTCTTCACAATTTACATGTTACATGTATTGCTTTTTCAGGAGATGCGCCTTTAGGTTATCCAGAACAACTCGAGATTAAGATCTATCTAGAAACTTATCTCGGAGAATTTATCTAGAACATGAGATGATTTATCGGTTTTAATTAGTCGATATCTCTGTGCCAGTGTGACTACTCCAATAAATACATATATTTTTGTATAAATGTAGAGAAATATATATTGTAGATTATGTCCTTCCATCCGTGCTTCCACGGTGACATATTACTGGGCCTACAAATAAAGTAGTATCCAAAGAAATAGGTAAATATTCAGGTACAATGTTATTGATCCTTTCTGAACATTGTTGGCATTTCTCTTCTTATTGATGTACCTCCTTACAAATCAATGGACACGTACACTAACTCTGTTTTATCGTGTTTATGTTATCCGGAAGGTATTGATTTAGCAATCATTAGCTGTTCGTCATAGATGTATTTCACCACTCCATTGTTTCGTCAGGAGGGCATTAATCTCACCTGTATCAAGCGAACTGCATGGAGAAGTTTTTACCTTGCTTTCGAGATTGCTTATCTGGCCATGTCTATCTGGCCATGTCTTTCTCTGCTAATCTTGCCAAAGGCTGGACCGATGAGCATTAGAGATTGTTATTTTACAGGGGTTCTTTTATACTCGTATACAACGACAAAGGAACAAGGTGCATGTTATACGATTGTTATATGACATTTAACCAACGTATAACCAAATATCACCACACAGTGATGCCCCAATAATCTAAAAAGCTCTTCCAGGCGTCCTAATCATAACTATTAATCACCAGTTGTTACGGACAGATTGTTTGTTTCTTTGATTGGGCTTTTATACCACACTGAAGGTTATTTTATGTGACGGCCTCCCAGCCCAATGCTCAAAGGAAACCATCCTAAACGACACTGGCAACACAGAAGACACCACAATACATTAAAATGACGAAAAACAGGACACCACAACAAATCGCCTTCCTGGTGCGTCTTAGCTTAACGAGCACTGGTGCACAAAAGGCAAGTACTTTAAATTGGCAGAGTGTTTGAAGAGGCTTAAGTTAACAGGATACCACAAACAATCGCCTTCCTTGTGCGTTTTAGCTTAACGAGCACCGGTGCACAAGAGACAAGTACTTTAAAATGGCAGAGTGCTTGAAAAGGCTTAAGTAACGTAACAGGATACCACAAATCGGTGTCTTGATGCGTCTTAGCATTTCTTAGAGAGAGGGAGAGAGAGAGAGAGAGAGAGATATTTGTCAATGAATTTCTACTGTAGTGCACGACAACATTAACCAGTATTAAGCCATCTCTGATTCTACAGAGAGCAAGATTAATCTGACCAAAAGGTCTTTTATGGGGGTGGTGGTGACGTGTGAGTTAACAAAACGACGAATCATGGAATACATCTGTGATAAATTAAGAGCGTTGAAAATCAACTAACTTATTCGTCATGGACTCATATACAAGCGGCACAAATGACTGACATATCGGTGTTTAACATCGTGCTCAAGGGAATTCCAATTATTTCAAGTTCATCATTAAAAAGAGTAAATAAATGAAAAACTCAGTTAAGGAAATTGAAATTTGAGACATTGATGGAAAATGAGTATCTCAGTAAATTAAAAGGAAATGAACAAATATCTCTTGACATTTAACAAGTTTGGTGTCCCTTTACATCGCCAAAACGAAACTCGATTATTTTTGTTTGTTTTTACTTGTCTTCAACCTGCTAACCCAGGTTTGTAACTTGTAACCACCTCAGCTTATTGTAACCTAGCAGGAAGGTAATCGGCAATCACACCAGTTTTCTTCTTTCCATTATTGACAAATTTTCACGCCTCTTTAAAATGTTTGATTCACCTAGGAAATTAACATCATTTTAAAAAAAAAGTCCGACTTAATAGTAAATATATAATTAGCTGTTTTAGAAAATAAACGATGACATTTGTTTTGGTAAGGTTTTATAAATTATTTTGTAATAATAAAGTACAGCGACAACGATAAAAAATAAAACTATCAAATATCCTGTACTACAAGAACAGATTTAAAACAAATTGTCAATATAAGAAATTCCATCTATTGGTACACATAAACAAAGATCATTTCATAAATTGAAAATACCGTTTGATTTAGAGGTTGGCCGGCATACTAGTCTTGATTGAATATATGAATCAGATTTCCAGCCAGTCTAACGATCCCAGTGTTCCGTGTTCAGACCAATTGTTAATCTGAGCTTTCCCACGAGGTTAATGGTGTTAATAGGCTTGATGATATAGATTCGAAACTGAAAGCTTGTCGACAGAAGATGAGTCTGGTAAAGAGCATGGATTTTGTAGCCAGATTTTGTCATCAAATCCCAGGAGAAGAAAACCTCACTTATCATAGTCAACGTGTCCTTCCCGATGAATCGCTCTGTCTTTTATAGCACTGTCACTGTTTTCTCCAGGCCAATACTGTATCCAGGGATATGTAACATACGAACACAATGAATATACAAGTGATTAACGATATAATGTTACATTATCGTATTTGTTTAGCTAAATCGAACACGTTTTCTTTTGTAGACTTAATCTAAAACTGATAATGGGATAAACCATAAAGAAGCCAGCGGTTAACGACCTTGTAATTGCTGACTGTAATTGTCTAATTGCGTGTCACTGCCCCGGAACCATGATAAAACAGACAGGAAAAAACGCTAAACTTTATTGAAAGCATAGGTGAATACTTTAACACGAAACACCTTAACTGTGCGCATGTCACGGGTTTTTCATGAGCGTTGGGCTGCTAGGCCCCTGCACTTTACCGGGTATAGTTTCAAATCGTCTTGTAAGTAAGGGAAGGTTCCCGGCTACAGAGGTCGAGGGGAGGTTTCCACTAGGTTTCTTCTCGAAGTTTTCCACCATACACAAACAACACAAAGTCTTCATATAAGTGAAATACCCTAGAGCACAAGGTTTAACACAAACCAAAAAGGTAAATAAAGATTGAATAAGTATTAGTTTATATCGGATTTACTCCAAAGATATGGGTGACATGTTGCATTCACCTGCCAGTGTCTGCCATCTCTACTAATAATATTAGTGTCTGGTTTGTTTGTTTGTTTGATTGGTGTTTAACGTCGTACTCAAAGGTATTTTATTGATATGACGACAGATTCCCCACTTCTTAATCTGCTCTACTCAATACGGCGGAAAACCCAGAGAAAACCTAATAAAAACCGCCCCGCGATTGGCGAAGTCACCTCGTGTGACTCCGTCATATACCTCAGGTCCACTGGGAGACTTGAACCCGTGTGGTACATCGAAGGAGGATCTGCAGTCAGACGCGCTAACCACTGAACAACGGCGCGGGCCCCTAGCGCCTGGTAATCATGTTACTAAAATACATTAGAAACAAAACATACACACCTATCTTGGTAAGGGCCACACTTCCTGTGCATCACTTCGTTAAGGTCCTTCGAAATACAATAAGGAAGGAACCCATTAAGTTAATGGTTAATACCCATAATATTGCATCTTCGGAATACAACAGGCTTGGAATTAATTTTATCTTATGATCAATTTTCAAGCCTTTTGACCGTGTTTTAAGTTATAAGCGATAATTGTAGCTGTAAGGATGTAAACATTCTTTCTATACTTAAAATATGTGTTACGTTAATATTTTGCCTTTACTATTCTAAAGAAGCTACAAGTCAGTAACCATATTTAAAATATAAGTAGGAAAGTTTGTAACGTTAGCATTTGAGTTTAAATCGGGCCGAGAAACTCTATCCCCAACACTGTCTGGAAGTTATTAGATTAGTTACCTCAAAGTGACAAGCACAGACTTCTGTCTAATGATTTGTAACCTTATCGATTACCCTTTTGTTAAATTGGCACATTGTTGTAATTTGCCTATGCGGTGTACATGTTTTTTGTTTAACACTTTCGATCATTCTTGAAATTACACTATAAGTATGAGGTATGGTGGATAACTGAGTAATTGGAAATGTTGGAAACGTTGGAATTAAAATCAAGGAAATATAATACCCGAGATAAACATCCAGACTTCTATTTAATTTGTAGACATTCATTCACAATGTAGAAAAGTAAAACCATATGTTCATAGGTTCTTATCTTGTCATATCTTGGTCAAATCTAATCTTTTAAAACTTAATTCCCATGTTGGTGGCAACTGTGAAACATGCCTTTGTTAGACAACATCTCCCATCATACCTCGTCCTGCACAAGGAATAGTGTTGAACGGCATATTGCATTTTTTGAACTCAGAGCCTTTAATGTGAATGTTTTAACGTTATAAAGTATTTTAAATTAGAGTCGGATCTTAAGTTTTAAGTTGTTTTGGGTATTGTTTGGTGCGCTCACGCAAATTTTGATACCATTTTGTCTACATCTGTTTTATTTGGAAAGTTAACTTTTTGCCATTAACTTTTGCTGTGATATTTTGTAACTAAATTATACTACTTGGGATTCATGTATGTTTGTGTCTATCTGTCTAGACTGCCTCTGTCTAACCTTCTAGGAGTAATACTCACCAATCAATCTCGTTGACATGCATCCATATGTATGAACTTACTATAATTTGTTTTCAATGTTTAGTTTCTGGTGCGTATTGAATGCACCATCAAAATTAAAAACAGGATACTTGGTACTCTAGATAAATGTTTTCTTTTGCCGATGAAAGTAATGTCCGGTCTGATTTGATAAATATCGTGCGCTGTATGATTCATTTTATTTTTTATGAACCGGTAACTTTCCATTATTTGCACACAATAAGTACACATGTGATTTAATGAGATAAACAGGGAGAGAGACATGATGTCACTTCCTAATTTGTCAGAGAAGATTAACTCAACGGATTGAGCACTACAGTAGGAGGGATTCTTAGGACATTGCTCCTTGACGGGCTTCTTATCAGTGGCCAACAGTGACTGGCCCATCACATAAATTATCAGAAACTTCAGCTGAGATTTGTCACGTTTGTCCTGTCAATAAAATCGTGAATTCTGTTCGCTGCCTGTTAACAAGACTTGCAGGTTCCCACAGCTGCGGTATAATTTTAGTCCGTGGCCAGGATAAAATTTTTGGTTGCACTTTTGTACACTATAGATACTTTATGCACGTTGAAGTGTCTATAACAGTACAATCCAGAATTTTAAAAATGTTCCTCGGCTGATCTTCTTTTATGGATTTTTTAATCCCCATCAGTTACGGTAATTGCATGTCAACATCACTGTAAGTTTATTGGTATAATTAACAATCATCGTAATAACTGCACCAAATCGTATGTCACGCAATGTTAACAGCTTCAACTGAAACTCCACATGGTAGTGCCTACTCGATCAAGCGCCTTTAACAATATGTATAGACCACTTTGTTATGGAACAGTACCGCTCGTGTTAAATATGGCAAAATCCGAATGATTTGGCGTATCAATTTACAATTCTATCCGTTTATGGTAGTGTCAACATTGTTCAGAAGCATTCTAGTGATTCGGACTACTGCACAAAAATCTCTATAAAATTCCTGCAGAGATAGATGGTGTTTACGAATTTATGACTTCAGCGACTGCCTGGATTTAGCTCGGATAGGCCCCGCTAAATGTGGTTTGATAAATGGCAATGGTTTATTACATTATATGGTTAGTTCAGAGTAACTGGGATATTATGTTCTCAATCACTGCCAGAAAATGGATGTGTAAGGGAAGGCTTTGTTGATGTATCCTCATCTATTTGAGTGGAAGACCAACCAATTATAGGGAATGTTAGACGGATTCTCAGGGGAGTGACTCTTGACACTGTTCGAGCCGATATGTCTCTATTCAGAGGCCACATTACAGCTGCACACAGCCAAATCTATAAATCTATTATGTATTGTGCTATAACTATTCCCCAAAGCACACAATGTTTATTGACAGTAATTTTACATACATGTATAATGACATAACATTTGCTGATGGTGAAGATTGAAGGATGAGTGCTTTTGAAAACAAAGTGTCATACAAAGACCGTAACCAAAATGGTCTTTGTTAAGGATTTTATTGACGAGGGAGAGTCTGTGAAATTCTGTCCTAGGGTGGATAAAAATTATATTTGCCACAGTCATGATTGTGTGTGGAGATGATCTTCGGTTCCTTTTTTTAATAAAGTTGTTTATATTTGAATAATTGCATTTTGCAATCTGTGACTTCTGATCTAAATAGCAAACTCGGTAATAGCTAGTTGCTGTTGTCATTGCTTTAACGAGATTGAATACGTAATGATTATAGAAAAAAAAATATTTTGCATAATAGAGTTATATCTGATTAACAGCGGTTCATAGGTTCATCGATGTTAATCATGGAGGCAGATTATTTAAAGGTATTAATATCTCAGTAATTATGACGTATAATTTTAAAGTGACAGTTGTTTGTAAATAAAGTCTATGGCTTGATTAAACAGTAGAGCGATTACGGACAAAAAGAACGAACTCAATTACTACGATAACCCCAACGCACAATATCATTATTATCTGACTTTAAAATCATTTTTTTAAACAAATTTATGAGAATAGTTTCTCTCTAATTGTATTTAGCTCAATTTCTATCCAATGTGATTTAATCAATGTCAATGTTCTTTTAATTGCTGTACATTGAAAAAAGGGTTTTTCGGTTTTAAATTTGCACAGAGAAATTATATGTAATGGATTGACCATATAGCCTTCCTCGTTTGACGGAAAGACTTAATTAATAATTTGAAAAGCACTTAATTGGCTTTGCCATTTTTATGGGACTCCAAATTGACTCTCGTAAATGGTCTCCTCAATTAAAAAGAAACAACAACAACAAAGAAAACAGAAAGACAACAAAAACCAAAAAAAAAAACCCAAATAAAACATAAGTTTATGTCCGAATTGTTGTAAGCAAACATACACTTTGTGAAGATTGCTTCATATCTGCGCGGATTCGATAACACATGTTCTGACCGTCCTTCTGTCCATGTATTACACAGGAAGGAATGACTATTACACTATGGACAGTAGTTCTGTCCCGCAGTTTAATACTTCTAGAATTCACTCGTGTGGAATTGACATACCATTTATATAGAGAATATAGCTGCAAAACTTAGTTTACGTTTGTCTAAAAAGGCAATAGTTGCAAACAAAAATGTAAGTTTTGTCTAAAATTGGACGTATCGACGTTCATTTATATAGGGTAGCTCGTATGCCATATACATGTAGTTCAGGTTAAAGCATATGGATGGCTAGTACTTCAATCTCATTATGTTGTTACTGGCGAGGAAACTTGTTGTCTTCCGCTTAGTCGTGCTAAACTGACATCAATCTTTTTTTGTTTACTTTTCCAATCGAGCAATTAATGATTTCACCCCTTCGTTCAATAAGGCAACGTGCTTAATCCAGCCATCAAAGTTATTAAATTACGGAGTGGAAAAACAATGATTGAGGTCTGTCTTTCTTTGGTGCGTGGGCTGTTCGTTTGAAACATTTATTTGTACATATACGCATAGCTGAAATTCAATTTTAAGAGTAAGGGGAAATACAATAACTATTGATCGTTAACTACTGATAACCTTGATCGTTTACCGAAAAGTTAATGCTGGAAACATTGGAACCCTATTGATCGTTACGGCGTTACATGTAGAACATTGGTTATATTTTTACATAAAGTTAGATTGTGTGCGTAATGTACATTACCGTCTCTGCAGATTTGGTAGTTTCACAGCGTTATTAGAGCGTAAATCAAGATTAAGCTTTCCATCTAGCCAATCAGAGTCAAAGGTTTGATATCTCTATATGACGAAAAGTTAAAGGGTTCTTTCTTAATAAAAGACGTCAACCGAAACGCTCGGAATCAGTAAGTTGGGCTCGGCTAATGTGCTAGCCAGAGTCTAATCGCGGTGGAGGGAAGCAGATTTTCTCTGCATTTATAAAAATACCTATATGGGCATTGGCGTATACTGCATGGCAAAATACAGCGCCCATCGGTGGATGGCCCTTAGCCCCATGTCTTACCTATCCTTAGCTAAAATATATGGGTTACGTCTCACGCTTATGTCTGTAGTAACGTTAGATAGGGCTTAAACATTTACAAGTACTGACTCAATGTTCAGATCACGATAATCCGGTCAGCTGAACACAGAGATAACACCAGAAGACAAAGAAGGGCGATTAAAAATTCTTTCAGCAAACGTCCGATTGATTCCAATAATACAGTTTTTCACTGGCACTGAATTAATATAACGTCTCGAGTTTCAATAATTGCTCTCAAATGAGATTCACGAGTATAGTCTTGTCAATAGGGTAAAGTGGGGTAATATGGACCCTCGGGTAATATGGACACATTTGAATTCCCGCCCTGGGAACTTGTTTGATGCAGTCATCTTCAAGCAAGGGAAGTAACTCTAGGCTACGCCTGAACTCACGGAGTGAAGAAGTTCTGTCGCCGAAGTCAGGGTAAATAGACCGATTTTAAGAATTTTACCCACATTATTATGATGTTAACTACATTTTATGAGGTGTATAAACCGTGTTTTAATTGAAAGCGACTAATCATACTCTGTCAGATTATGCAGTAGTAAGTCAACTTTCAGTAATATAATACCGAATAACGCTTACGCTAATCTTTTCCATCATGCCGGTCTGAATAGAAACCCATGCGGTTCGGGTAATATGGCCATGGGGGTGACCATATTACCCAATGGGTGGCCATATGTGTTCATCTGTGACTATTGTGACGAATGATAGGTTGATAGAACAATATTCCCCAATTAAGGCTTTAAATAACAATTTGGTTTCTTTTTTGTATAAATAAGTTACTTTGAAAGGTGTTACTTTAAATTTAATATTTTTATCTTAACAATGTTCTGTTTTCTTAAACATTTTCACAATTTTGATTAGTTTTACACAAAATACAAAAAGTGCTCATAGACTCAGATAGAACTCTGCCGTCAAATGTGACAACAGTAACATCTGCTGATAATAATATATCATCGTGAAGTCAACTGAGTATCAAGGGGGGGAGAGATGATGGAAGAGAGACGTTTTTCTTATGTTGACACCAAGCGACCTAGTATAAATATATCCATCGCCATATTAAAAATGTATACGTTATTTAATGTATAACAGTTTAGCCGAAAAACTTTGATCTTTGATGTATCTATATTTGTTTGCATTAAACAAGAGCCGTACTTATGTAGCTTTATGAATACGGGCCAAAGCTGCGATTAAAATATCTGGTCGACAACTCAAAACTCTATTGTTACAGGTCATATCAAATACTAAAAACGCTAAATCCAATTCAGAAATAACTATGTCCATGATGGCCATAGTTTCCGGTCACATGATTATCTTTTAATTAGAATGTTAGAGCCTGATACGTTATGGTCCGGCTTCTATCCCAAATAGTGTCATTGGTATAATAAAACCATACAAAACCCATTCCAACACGAATTTTCATGATTCAGGACTTACTCATTTTGGGCTTAAATGGAGATCATTCGTACTAGATGATTGATTTTTGGATATCCTCAACCAAAGTGGGATAGAGCAGGCAATATCCCTATCTCTCCCCTTGCATACTTTGATGTCGCCTTCAGCACCAATGTTCCGGAAAAGTACATCAATTACTGCCGATGGTCCAAACAAAACTTAATTGATTCTCGCAATTCCATTTTGATATTTGGTATAATTTGCATTTCAACGACTTAATCTTCTTGTTATAGCTGTCAGGTCAATTTCATATTTATCAATAATAGACTAGCTTTACAACCCAAAGTGACAAAATATTATTTTCCTTTCTTTGCATCGACCTTTGTCTTTGAGCCTAAAAGACAAAGGTCGATGCTTCCAGCTACATAAAACCACACATTATACCCTGTATCGAGAAACAGAAATCGCAGACAAACGTGATCATTGTCCATGGTCCCTTCATGTTCTCCTAATCTATTATGAATATCCAGAAAAGCAAAATTGTTTACCAGCACCTAATCCGCGACAAGTCACTTTTCCAATACATAACAAGCCTTACAATAATAACATAAATAATGTATACTAACTAGTCTGTCTGTCAACTAACTTATGTAGTTTTATGAATACGGGCCAAAGCTAAAATTAAAATATCTGGTCGACAACTCGAAACTATTGTTGCAGGTCATATCAAATACTCAAAACGCTAAATTTGAAATCAGGACTGTATCTTCAATTAACGACACTGCAAAAACAATTAAAAACAAATTTATCGAGTATGGCCCCAAAATCTTGCTCTAGTTTGTCATTCCCAATGCATAACCTGTCCCAAAGAGTTACATTTTTAATAAACACAGTACAAAAACTTGAAATTACGCATTACTCGGTTGTGTCCTGTTACTTGTTATACGGATTCGTGACAGACTAATGACACAGGACTCTATTTTTTATGGAAACGTTAGCCCAAACGTTGCATAACACAGATAATATATTGGTAAATTAGGGGTTGAAGAACAACATTAAGGTGATAGTATCGTGACAAACACCTCTGAAGGCGTCGATAATTGTAAAATGACGGCAGATGTGTTTGTTAGGCAGCTGCCATCGAAAAGGAGGTTTTAAATCCCATTCTAATAAAATAAAACAAATAATTATTGTAAATTCTGTTTGCTTCTAAAGAAGCTGTTCCCAACACCCCTTTCTGCAAAGTAATTGGCCTTTGATCCTTAACAAAGATGATGTTCAAGGCAAGTCTGATCACGCGAGATTTCCTATGTATGACGAGGACAAGATACATCCTTGAGACCTCGTGGAGACATTTTGGAAAACGACCCACTTCAGCTAATTACGGCAGATAATGTACGTGGTTCGATTTCTACCGAGTTTTCTCGTGTGGACAATTGTCTCGTATACCCGACACATTGTTGGACATAATTCCCAATCAAGATTATAGCATCCCGCGATGTCTCAGAGGTCTGTCTTGTCCTCGTCATACATAGGAGATCTCGCGAGATCAGATTGGTTCAACGCATGAAGTTCTTTTCATTTTGGGAAAAATACGTACCGGCCACATGCCTGTTGTCTGGCTAACACAGTTCTGCTGTCTATAATTTCAAGTAAATTTGCACACGACACGGTACACGGAGAGGGCTAGAATGTCATGTCAACCTTCCCATCCCTGTCTAGTTCGGCCTTGACACCTTACTTTGACAGCCGGTGGTGAGAATGCTCATAATGAGATAATCCGATCAGCTGGTGAGAGAGATATCGACATAATACCCAACTAAACATATAACATCCAACTAGATCTAATAAGTTTTCGACACCCATCTGTTAGATGTGACCTTAACGTAACTTTGAATCGTTATGATTTTAAAATAGACTATAAACCGAGTGAGTCAGCATTGTCACGAACAATTCATTTAACAAGCTTGAATTTGACTATGAAAAGTTTCTGTGACACTGAATATACAACGAGAAACACACATAATAAATTGGTAGAACATGATTTCAAATGGTTACTGTTAATATATATATAGATGCAATGATTCGCCCCGATTATTGATTATTTGATATTCTGAATTACTGAACACCTACTTTACGAGGCTTACTGTTTAAAACATAGATGCCAACTTGCTTGTGTATTTAAAATAAGAAATGTCGCTAGGATGAAGCAAGGCTCATGGAACATTCAGAGAAACGTTGGCAATAAGATTCTTGATCCATCTTTTCAAGGTTTTGTGTAACAATTTGACATTATTGGTTTAACGGAATGTTGGTTTAATGACTTTGATAATGAACTGTTTGATATTGATGGCTATGATTTTAGGTCATTTAATAGAACGAAATACAAAGGTGGGGGATTGGAATAATTTGGAAGCGTTGCATTTCTCGATATATAGAGATCGTAGAAATTGTTATGGAGAGTATTGACGTTGTAAAATTAAAGGGTAATTGTCTTAATAGGGACCATGATATGTTCATTATATTTGTTTATATACCTGATGAAAAAAGTAAATTTCACGACGCTGTGGATGTCGACATTTTTGCTGAGCTTGAAACCTGTGTTAATAAATATAATTTGATAGGTTTAACAATGTGTTTAGGTGATTTTAATAGTAGGAAAGGTGAACGCCCGGATTTTATACACAGCAACGATGTTATCAATCATATTAGCCCTTCTGTTAAAGATACATGTAAGTGATTAAGAACTTCCAAAGAGAAGGTCGGAGGATAAGGTTTGTAATGCGATTGGTAGACGTCTCTTAGCTTTGTGCAAATCCTCTGATTTTAGAATTTTAAATGGTCGAGTAAAGGCGATTTTGATGGAAAATTAACATTTTATAATCAATGTGGTACTAGTTTAATAGATTATGTATTGGCGCCTATAAAGCTTTACAAGCATATTGTTAAAGTGGATATTTTACATTTTAATGAGTATCCCGACCATGCACCCATTTCTGTTTCGTTATTTGTTTTACTAAAGTTTGAAAGTGAACATCAAGGTGCTTCCACGGGTAGTTATGTTAAGTGGAATACTGAACTCAAGTCGTTAATTAAAGAATGTCTAGTAATTAATCTTGTTTAGGTAGCAATAATGACTTGGAAATCAGAGCCAAACAATTTTCTGGCCAGCTAAGTGATATTATAGAAATTGTTTGTTCTAAACCCTTTAAATTCAAATATGCTTACTCATATGTTCAAAAAGATGTAAGGTATCACTGTGTAGATAAACCATGGTTTAATGTTGAATGTAGAAAAGCCTACCACATATATAGGAATGCTATAAATGCATTTAATAGAAATAGGTGTTCTGTAAATAAAGGTTATTTATGCCAACGCTAAAAACAATACAAGTCGGTAATTAAAAATGCAAAGTCGAAATATGAACTACAGGAAGGGAACATGTTAGAAGTTCTTAAAAAAATAATCCTAAAGAATTTTTCCGCACCTTCAATAACAATAGAAAAGTAGTAAGTAATGGTTCGAGTGTCAATCAACTTCACGACTACTTCAAGTGTTTAAATGCAAATAAAAACAATGACGATGCTGATGACGCCACAGACAACGGGTCCAGATTTCTTGAATTGAATGAAGCCACAAATGCTATAGAAATCACAGCTGCTATTAAATGCCTCAAAAGGGATAAAAGTCCTGGAGTTGACAATACTTTAAATGAATTATTTATTGAAAATGAAGCACTTTTGGTACCTTTATTGGAAAAATGATTTAATGAATTATTACAGAATGGCTTGTTCCCCAAATCATGGGTAGAAGGTATTATAATACCTGTATACAAAAAAGGTGACACAAACGATGTTAAAAAGTATAGAGGAATTACACTTGTTAGTCATTTATGCAAGTTGTTTACATCAATAATAAATACTAGGCTACTTAACTGGCATAAACAAAATAGCATCATAACTGATGCACAGATGGGCTGTAAACCTGGCTTTGGCATCATGGATGCTATATTTGTTTTGTCTAACATAATTAATAAATTTATTAATAATAGCAAAAAATGATATTGTTGTTTTGTAGACTATAAATGTGCATTTGATTCAGTTAAACATAGTAAGATGTGGTACAAAATGAAGAAGGTATTGGAGGTAGTTTATTGAAAGTTATAAAGTCTATGTAAAGTGCAATTAAGGTTTGTGTTAGATGGAATTTAAACATGTCCAGTTTCTTCGATCTGAATACCGGTTTAATGCAGGGTGAGTGTCACCATTAATGTTCTAAATTTTCTTGAATGGCCTTGAAATGTAACTAAATAATTCAAATTGTGAATCAATAGAAATAATGGAAATTAATATGTTTCTTCTCCTATATGCCGATGATACCGTTATAT
>JAVFBZ010172758.1:19244-36465 GCA_032466195.1 Katharina tunicata | reverse complement strand
TTGCAAAATTCACAGTAGTTTAGAAGTAAAACGGCGAAACGTAAAAACAACCTGTAGGGGGGTTAGAGTATCCTTAAAGACATACTGACGAGGATTTAGTTTGTAATGCTGGTCCTCTTAAAACAATACATATGCAATTTAAAGAACGGACTGTATTTTCATATTGTACACTTCTAGTTGATCAAGTCGTATTTTGGTAAAACTATTGGAGCATTTAAGATCTATTCACGGATATGCCGAAGGAAATAATCAAATAAATACACAGATAATGATATCAATTGTGAGCGTGGGACGCTATGTACACATAACATATAGCTTCGGGGTTTTTAACGAGCTTCCCAAAGATCGATTGCGGGCCAATTATCGATATTTTTATGACCTTCCTGATTATTCCACATATTATAGTGTTCTTCATTTTTATGGTATTTGACATGTTAACAACTGATTGACATTAAACAATACAAATTAGATATACGTTTTTGTACATTCTGTATTATTTTAAAAAAACTTTGAGCATAATGATATCAATTATATTTTAATTAATTTTTGTCGACTGTCGTATTCAAGGGTATTACAACACATTCACCGATATATGGTGGAAAACCGGGAAAAAAAACTGGAAAAAAAAAACTCCCACCCTGGTCCCTGATATAAAATACTAATGTTATAGAATAACATAAGATATTATGGATATTCAACTTCTGGTATATTTAACTTCTGGTATATTTTAGGCACAACGTTTTGACCTAGACCATTGTTTTAAAAGGGTCTTAGCATCTAGGCGGGAAACGTTTTGCCTAAAACTGTGCGTTTCATGCAAAATAGATCCTATTCAACTGTACCTACAGTTAAATAAGTGTGTGGATAGCCCAGAGCATCTCAGCTGTCTGGTCCGTCATTTCAGAGCAAATCGTGTGACCCAAATGGAAGACGAAATGACACCCATACTATTTGTATTTTGTTCATACTATCGGTCTTCAATACATTTATACGGTCTTCTTATATTGAAATGTAGACTCCGTTCATGATATTATGGAGGAGCATTATCTACCCAACTGAGCTAACGTTTTAAGTGACCACATTATTTTGTTGTCAATCACACAATCAAACAAGTGGACAGGCACAAACCCGAGAGCCATCCAGCACCATTTCTCTACGTCCTACTCACTTCAATTTTTCGCCAATAAATGTATCGTCTGCACATAAACTGAAAAAGATCGTTTAGAGATTCAGATCTGAGATTTGTTTGCTTGTATAACAAATTACGGATTACGTGGACCCCATTACACAATTAAAGCCGTCATGCGTGCATGAGCAGGTTTAAAAAAGGCACCATCATAATTGCACACAAATTAAGACGGAAAATAACTGCGATTTGGCCTGAAATAAAGAAAGACTTGACATAAAGAAACAGACAGAATATAACTGAGACCAGCATATTTTATATGTGTGTAGGTATGCCAAGACCTGCTTTGCGTGATGTAAGATTTCTTGGTTGTTTTATATGTGGAAATGAACAAGAGTATATGTTTACCTTGAAAACGTAATCGTCATTTTAACAAAGGCTAAAATGATTGGATTTCACTTTTCATGCAGCCTGCTTTAAACACCTAGTGGAAATGTACTGGACACCAGTTTGAAATCACGAGGTTTCTGGAAAATTGTGTCGTACACGTTCTTGTGTGATCCCGGCATATAACATATAAATGTGCTAATTGGCTTCCTTTCCTTTCACATATTAAGGCAACCTGTTGACCTACAAGGCAACACCAGAGATAAACAGAGACCATCGACAAGTCTTTACATTTTCTGATTGTTGATAAATGAAATATCGAAAATATCGAAATAAAAGGGGCTTTGAGTTATAAAAAATAGATATAAATAGTGTGTTTCTTGCTACATGTAAATGACACACAGTAAAACCAGACAGTAAAACAAAATAATCAAAATATCGGTAGGCTTTGAGGAAACAGGAAACAGTTGTCAATATTTAATGACTTTTGTCGATTTGTCTAGGCTGGTTATCGGCTCTCCGTCCATTGTATGAATTTTTAATAAGCAATAAGCTTTTGTAGCCGATGTTATTGTTCGGTTGACATACTGCATAGGACTTCGAGAAAAATAGTTCGACGATGTGAATTTCTAAAGGCTGACTATAAGGACCTCTATAAAATATGAATTAACTTCGAATTCAAGGAACACGCGTGGAATACGCTTATGAGACCTAACAATAAGACAGAGCATATTGCCATCTCACGTGTGGCTTGACAAACTCGTAAGACTGGGCAATGCTGCTACGAAAAATTCCAGTTATATTAACAACACACTGTTAGTTTCCATACCTGAAAGGGTGTCACAGATCTGCCAAACTCCTGTATATGAATCATATAGGTGTTCTTGTTCCACCCAGGTTGTAACCTCAGTGTCATTTACAGTTGTCGTCATTTTCTTTTTCACAGTATAAAACCCATCAGTGAAGTCAGATTTGAGCACTTGCCAATTGTCAGTGTCATTGAGTTTATGAAGGACGTTGTAGTCCCACTTGTATTCTTGCCAGGCGGTTGTGGCGACCGATATAACCGTAAATAGGGTGGCCAGGCCTCCAAATACCATCGCATTTATAACAACAACATGGAGCGGGGATATCGCCATTTTGGTTCCAATAATAAGATTCAAGGCGAATCCATCATAAATCCTATTAGCACTGCTTTAACTCACAGAGACACCGTGAAGGGAAATCTCAGCGACTCTCTTTGTTACATTGTGGCTGGCAATCGAGACAGCCAGAGAAATTGTTTTAAGACCTAGATAGAGTCCATTCGCTAGATGACATTCCACTGGGCAGAACTAATGTCTGCTTGACCCCAAAAGTGCCTTCTATCGGTCCCAGTCCACTCTCGCCTCGTTCTGAATGTCAGTGATAATAGCTCTCTAGAATCAATGGACGTTTAACGCTCTACTACCCCCTCGAATGAACTATATTGATTCAGACATTTTCATTTATGTGTGTTGAAAATGGTAGCCTGCCATCAACCTATTTTACGTTGTTATGGCAACGTGTGAAGCTCGTAAGGCCATAAGGTAAAGTGCGTTATTTCGTTGTGTATTACGTTCAATGACCAACCTACAGTAATGAATTTTACATCGATTGCGAAAAAGGCAGTTGTACTTAGCTGTATTGAAAGTCTGCAGTATTTCTTAGCAACATGCATCAAACTAGCTATGTCACTATAGAAAACTAACGGCTTTATTTTGCTATTTTTTCCCGAACCGTCTATATTCTAGTAGCGTGTCCCATTAATAAATAACAAGGGGACATTTCCGTGACCGATTCATGCAAATAGACATGGCTAGTACATACAGTTAGTTTAAATCGAACAACTGTTGAATCATTATGACCAGTAAAACTGCATGACATACGGATATAAGCTTAATACATGTCCATTTAACACAGCCCAGACCTGATTAGAAAGAAAAAAATATAAAAATCAAGTAGATCCATAATATCTCAGTATAAACAAATCCATTTTTTGCACTACTTCTTCTTTATATATTTCTGGCGTCGTTGAAATGTCTTTACGTTCGTTGGTTTGATTCTGGCAATGGTCTAAACCCGCAAATTTTCGGAACAAAAATCTTTTCGAACAAAGAATGTGTAATATTGATATACAAAAATAAAAGTAATGGTGGTTCAGGAGATCGGTCGATATGTTACACATGATTATTTCTCGAATGAATAGTTTTAATTTGAAGCTACGAATGGTATAGTAGCAAATATATGCGCTAAGTAGGCCTACGTAGCTGTTAAATATTCTTAGATCGCGGTCACTGCAGATAGAGTGACAATACATGATGAACATATACCATTGTTAATATCTCAAAATAACGAAAACACCACTGCGGGTCAATGTTTCAATGTCATAAATCATCGTCTAAGCTCCCTTGATTTATTTTACAAATGATCTGATCTACATAAGAAAGTACTGTAATTGATAAATAATGTCAGGCCTCGCGGTCGGAAAAGCTCATTAATTTTAGTCCACCTTGTCCTTACCATCCTTCTGACATGGCATTCTACCGAGGAGGTTCTATTGAAGTAGGCGAGAAAATTGCCACTTTGCTATCGTAATTAGGTTTCAGACCACTTTACAGACCACCCTCTGTTAACACATGTATCTTCCTTACACGACCCTGTGCTATCTAATAGACAGTACATGTATAGCCATTGTGGCCTTCATTCGTGATTTCTCTCTTTATCGCAGTCTATAGTCATGTATTGCACAAACAACAATGATTGAGGTGTCAAACTCACTCATGCATTGATAAATGCATCAATCAAGAAAGAATATATTTATGACTTAGACCAAACAACAATTGGGCAAGCCACGTACATTCACTTTGTAAAATATAATAAATAAAATTTGTAATAATTAAATATATAAACAAGTCATTATTGAACGTAACACATTAGGTGAATAGCCCATCGACATGGTAAGATTGAAATATATAAAGTGGTTTAATTTTACATCGCGGAAACTGTTTTAAATAATCTGGCGGTTCACTAGAATGGATTAAAATTACCCGTACTCTGCTCCAGTCCAATTCTAACTCTCCTTTGCCATAATTATATATTCTAAGAACTGAGAATAATAGCATGACGATAAAGAATTAAGTCAAATAGGGACTGTTCAATATAATTTGATAACTCGGGACCCTCGATCCCTCGTCATGAAACAGGAACAAGCCCATTGTATCGACCCTGTATCAAGCAATAAAGGTAAAGAAGCTGCACTTTATTTCTTAAATAAAATATAACGGCACCCCTAAAACCACGTTTTATTTCAGAAAGACCTTTATTGAGATATTGACATGGGAACATGCCATGTATATCTATATTTGCCCAACCCTTAAGCGTGTTCTAATGAGGGCCTTTGGTCGCCTAGGGAAATATATAATTGGTTTTATTTCATCTGTAACCTAGCAATGTTAAAAGGTGAATTGTGTAACATTTACGCCATTATTCTTGTAATGTAACCCAATAGACATATCCTCATGATTTATTCATCTCGCAGAAAAGGTGAATGTAAATTCGATAAATCCATCTGAAGACAAATGGCGTACGTAGTTATCTCTCATGCCTGTGATTATCTCCCCTAGAGCGCTAACTGTCTCCCTCTCTCTTGCCATCACTGGAATACGAACAAACGTTTCTGTTCAATGTATAGTTTTTTTTAGACACAATTCATATGCAACGGATTTGTATGGAAGCTCATTGTGGCCATCGAGTTGTCGACTCGATATTTTATTTGAAATCTTTGAAAACTAGATATTCCAGTTAAAATCTCGGGATGTCGTCCAATTTAAAAATCTCGTCGACAACTCGATGGCCGCAATGAGCTTCCATATATTTGACATTGAGAAAAAAAGCTGAGAACAAATATATGTTCAGAAAGTATAATGTTTGCGTAAATAGTTATTAATTGATTGATTGGGGTTTAGCGTTGTTCCCTCTTATATGACGACTTTGCGATGCTGGTGTACGGTGGAAACCAGGGACGAAATCTTGTAAAAACCACACAGCGATCTCCGCAGCCACTAGACAACTTTCCTAATATAGCTTAGGGAGCCATGGTGACTTGATCGTTTATCAGTTACATTGAAGGGGGCTTAGTAGTTCAACGCTCATTCACTGAGAGAAGTACTCAATTCTTGACATCCAAAATTGCATACAGTTGATCTAAATACTTTTTGCTGTAAAATATCCTTATGAATATAGCAATCGATCCTGTTTATTTTTATTTATACAATTTAAAGATATATGTACTTTTTTAAACGAATATTTTTTCAGTTCATTTGCTTGCATTAATGTAATCGTTTTTAAGCTGCATTCTTAATGGAGGCCTATACAAATCCAGGCTGTTCAAACAGGATTCATTATTTGAATAGTAATGATTTGAATAGTAGTGTGATCGAAAATGTTTTTTCCTTTTGCACCATTGTTATTATAATCATCGTTGTCCTTTTTACTAATGGTCATATATACAATGTGAAAACTAATTCATAGATCTAAAGTGATATCTCGACCTATTCCCGTTTTATAATGGATTAACATTGGATGTAACAGCAGTAATGCTATGCACTGTACGTATACCGGTATTTGTTCAGAAGAAAACGAGTTCATAAGTTGAAACCATAACCTTGCTAATCTTCATAAAAGTATCAACAATGTTGTAGCCTTTCATAAGTAATGTTGACTTCGATACATAGTTTACAGTTATTTTCTTCCCAGAAAGGTTTCAGCAAACGAACGACCAGACAGTCAGCATAGACTTTCAATGGTGCCCTTGTTACACGAATGTTGTATATGCCAATTCTAAATGTAGACGTCAGAATTTCAATTTATAGGCACAACAGTCAGAATCAACTGATAATCGGCCAACAGCTTTGATAAAACCAATCCTGGGAATTCAGGAATAGTGAAAGATTGTTGATTCCGTGCCCTAGACGCGTTTGACTATATTTAGATCAGGTACACACCGTTGCCTAGACAACGAGAACGTCGCCCTTTAAAACGTGCCCAGTAGTTTCTATCGTCGCGTAATGCGAAAAGGACTCATTATCTATCAACCATTGAACGGTAATGTCGGTAGAAAACTTGAACCAATATTGCAAGTAAAGAAATGAAAAAATGCTTTAAAAAAGATTTATTTGAACTGGAAGTATTGTCACTAGTGAGCTCGGCGTGGTTGAATAATCAGTGGTGATTGATTAACAAACATTATAGTGATCATGAGAACGGATATCGCCTGGAATGAACGTGGATGTGATATAAAATGTACATAATGTATAAAATGTAGAACTCTGAAGCGTTATATAACAAATGTACACCTGAAATACTTAAAAGCTCACAACGTCAATTTTTTCCAATAGTGACGGACATTTCCACTTTACCTAAGGTAGTTCACAAGTAAATCTTCCAATGTACTTTCACTTTACGACCAGATTTCTGTCGATAGAGTTGCGTATATACTTTACACATGCATATAAATCCTTCCGCATAATTCGTGCGTGATATGTCCATGGTCAAAAAGATATGCAACAATATAAAAATTCGGTGGTTAAAAATTAGTTGACAAAAATATACACCTGTTACATTATATTGCCAAGGAATGACCATATCATCCCTTTGGTAAATTGTATTGTATTGTATAGTAACCCCTGTGTAATACATTAGAAAGTCATGTCGTGGGACAAAATACTATTAAATTTGTGACGTACATGTATAGTATCCCCAGTGCTGTGTCCAAACTCGTTTGTATCGATAGTTCGTAAATAGGTTGGTGTTTGCTGCTGACCTGACACAATTTTCAAGGTAACATTTTCAAGATAACAAATCCAACTTCTGATTACATTGTAGATAATTTCTCTTCATAGTATATTCCAGTGGTTGTTGACAATCGTTCAGAAAAACTAATACACACAGTTCAGGTGTACGCCGGTCTTTCTGTGTATTGAAAAAAGTACAATTGTTAATAAGCGTGAATATCCCCAGTCAAACAACATGTATCGTGTGACACTTGGACTTGACAAATCGCAGATATTAAGTTACGAAACTGTCATTTATCACAACCAGTCTTGAGTTGAAATTGGTTTGATGCCTTTCACGAGTGTTGTGCTCTTTGACGTGTAATGTATGTTAATTAATTTGTATTATAAATAATTTGATGGCACTATTTGTTTCGCTGTAGTAATCTCGCTGTGGATATGTCGTTTTACTAACCACCTATCTCTTCATCTTGGATAATTCATGGTAAGGCCTTCCACATCAAGTTCATTCGATGTTAGCATGTGTTTCGATGACTTGCGGTCTAGATAATTTCATTCGCCACAGAACTGTTTATATCTTATGATATCCCGCGACATATCTTTTCTTAATATCGACAAGAGAAGGAACCAAGCCGCCGAAGACACCAAACACATAACTGCTGTCATCCACGTTATAGTCATTGACCAACCATTAGATATTGTCTTGGACTCTTGGAGTATCGCTTGTATATCTCCATCAAACGTATCGGCGGTGACCAATGATCCGAGAAGCTGGTTGGTTCGTATAACCATCAAACTTGATGTAAAAATTGTGTAAAAACCTACAACAAAAATAGGAAACAGAAATTTAGATCCTTAAATAGGTTTATACCTTTCGTATTCAGGAAATGAAATAGGCTAGGTTCTCAACCAAGATATAAACTCATATTTTATCAAACTCATGACTCAAAGATGACCTTGTGTATTCCCTGAAAATCGAATCGAATATAATAAACGTTGCTCCACGGTAGAAAGATAAATATACTAGAATGGAGCGAAAACAACAAAGCAAACTTATCGCTGCTATAGTTAGCGGCGAAATTGTGTAGTGCACCTTTAATTCTAAAAAATGTCATCATACTGGTTTTAAAGTTCTAATTAAGGGGTCATTCTGATCAACTGAAACGTTACTGAAGTAGTGATACGTATCAAGGCTATTTTTAAATAATTCATATGGCTACAGTCCATCGACAAACAAAAATGTGCTCATCCAAATATACAATTCAAGAGTAGCATTTTAGGTTTTTAATCATTTTATTTTCGTACAGTCCATCGACAAACAAAAATGTGTTCATCCAAATATACAATTCAAGAGTAGCATTTTAGTTGTTTAATCATTTTATTTTTCGCAGATTAAAGTACCAACGTAGAAATCACGATAAAACATCAATATAAAGCTATGGTAACTGTGTATACACACGGCGACGCTATCCGACGCTACTGATTAATGTCTGACATGAAACTGGCGCCCGTCAACAACAGCTGCGGTCTGACGCCGATTTTATGTGTATACGTTACAACGCGAGAAAACTGTGGGCTGCTGACCAGTCGTGTATGCTGGGCATAATACTTGCTCCAGCCATTTCGTGGCATACGGTTTTAGCGATTGACAGACAGATGTACGTCTCCATTTTGTACGATATACATGTATTTCAACACATATACCAAATGTTAAATAAAAGACAAATCAGAATCTCACACAGCTAACAAAATTGTGAGAAAAGATTTCAACTATATTCCAGAATGGTAATTTTCTGGACAACAACGAATAATTGTTTGTGATGGAAAACCTCGTTTCGAGCCTGTTATCCACGTTCTGTTTTCAGCACGGTAACGTAATTAAGAATGTTAATTTTCTGGACAACAACGACTAATTGTTTGTGATGGAAAACCTTTTTCGAGCCTGTTGTCCACGTTCGGTTTTCAGTGATAATTCTAGATCTTTCTTGACATGGAATTCCTAATATTGCTATTTTGTGAGCGTATCATGTTAACGCCTTGGCGAAAATCACATAATGACCCTCAGAGCCAGGCACCGAGTCGCCAGCAGCAAATGCCAGCCACCTAAACCACTCAGCTTACTTCTGTTCACACAAATCACAGAATGAGCTTGTGTTGTTGGCCTGAACACCTCTGCTCACACGAATCTCCGAATGAGCATGTGATGTTGGCCTGTAAACCTCTGATCTGACAAGTCACAGAATGAGCATGTGATATTGGCCTGAACATCTTTGTTCCCACAAATAACAGAATAAACATGTAATATTGGCCTGCACACCCCTGTTCACACAAGTTACAGAATGCACATGTGATATTGGCCTGCACACCTCTGTTCACACAAATTACAGAATGAACATGTGATATTGGCCTGCACACGTCTGTTCACACAAATACAGAATGAACATGTAATATTGGCCTGCACACCCCTGTTCACACAAATTACAGAATAAACATGTGATATTGGCCTGCACACCTCTGTTCACACAAATTACAGAATGAACATATGACATTGGCCTGTAAACCTCTGTTAGAACAACACACAGAATGAACATGTGATATTGGCCTGCACACCTCTGTTCACACAAATCACACAATGAACATGTAATATTGGCCTGCACATCTCTGTTCACATAAATTACAGAATGAACATGTAATATTGGCCTGCACACCCCTGTTCACACAAATTACAGAATAAACATGTGGTATTGGCCTGCACACCTCTGTTCACACAACTTACAGAATGAACATGTGATATTGGCCTGCACACCTCTGTTCACACAAATTACAGAATGAACATATGACATTGGCCTGTAAACCTCTGTTAGAACAACACACAGAATGAACATGTGATATTGGCCTGCACACCTCTGTTCACACAAATCACATAATGAACATATAATATTGGCCTGCACACCTCTGTTCACACAAATCACATAATGAACATGTAATATTGGCCTGCACACCTCTGTTCACACAAATTACAGAATGAACATGTAATATTGGCCTGCACACCTCTGTTCACACAACTTACAGAATGAACATGTAATATTGGCCTGCACACCTCTGTTCACACAAATTACAGAATGAACATATGGTATTGGCCTGTAAACCTCTGTTAGAACAAACCACAGATCGAACATGTGATATTGGCCTGCACACCTCTGTTCACACAAATCACAAAATGAACATGCACATAGGTCGCTATACCTCTGTTCACACAAATCACAGAATAAGCATGTGATATTGACCTGCACACCAGTTCTGTGTTTGACTGTTCTGTTTCCAGACAAGGAATGTTAGTCTTTTAAATGTATGTCGGCTTATTATGTCATGACATAATATTGAACTGATCTTGGCATAATAAACCCTAAATATATACTAACATGACTACATTGTTCGGAGTATCTCTTTCTCTCATTGTATTTTTTTTACTAAATTCAGTGATGATTTAATCGATATTTACAAATCTCTGAATACTTACCACCAGCTAGTAAACACATTCCCGTCACCATGGAACAAACACATTGATGTAAGAGTACCGAAATTAGCCCGGTCACGAAGCCCAAGCCAACAACCAGCATTGCCACAATAGCACAAGTCTCTGCTGATCTAGTCAATTGCATCACTGTGTAACAAAAACAAAGAGTCTTATTATTTCTATAGAAAGTATACGGTGAATCAGAAAAATGGAGCTTATCAAAACATTTCCAACTCTGCAGTGGGTTTATTATACTACAAACACGATATAAAAAACACAGGAAACACATTCTGAATTCATCATAAAGTCTTCAAACGAAAGCCAATAAAACATTTTAAAGCTGTTTTTGGACGTTTTATTTTTAACAATTATATTTACAGTACCGATAGGACATTAAGCTGTATACTTGTAACAAGCAACTAGTTCCACTTGAACGGAACAGTTTCAATGGTATACAAGTCAAGTGCTAACAAGCATAAAAATTAAGCATTAAATAATGCATTACTATATTTTTACTCCCAATATTATCTACATGTACGTACAAGGCAACGTAGAAGAAGTAATGTTAGCATACACATTTTCTTGTGAAGAATATTTTTGCATGTAATTTATTCTTGTGAGAGAGCACAGTACCGTAACGCAAATATATATCTTGTTTTTTTTAAATAAATCTTTGTAGCTCAGTCGGTTAGAGCGCTAGCCCTGCTAGCCAGAGGCCCGAGTTTGAATCCCGGTGGAGGCAAGCAAAATTTTCTACACATTTATACAAAAATATTTATATATGCCAGTACCAGAAAAACACAAAACAATAAACACATTTGTGGGTAATATCTAGATACAAAATAAATTATTTCAGTTTCTCTGTGTCAGTATTTACTGTAGAGAAAGATTCGCAGCCTTTACCTGGATAACAATTCATTTGTTCTATCGTGAGCCTCTGTAGCTCAGTCGGTTAGAGCGCAAGCTAAATTTTCTTTCTCTACATTTATACAAAAATATATATTTATGCAAGCTAAATTTTCTTTCTCTACATTTTAAATATATATATACTTCCGTCAGCCGCTGGAGGTCAGTCGGTAAGAGCGCAGCCCCTGCTCTACATTTATCTACATTTATAAAGAAAAATACATATACATATATATTTTTCTGTAAATGTGGAGAAAGAAAATGTTCTTGCCTCCACCAGGATTCGAACTCGGATCTCTGGATAGCAGGGGCCCCGCGCTCTAACCGACCGAGCAACAAAGGGTCACGGTAGAACGAACGAATACACATATATTGTAACAATATAAATGGTAAAATATTTTCTATTATTTTATTGAAACTACCGGTAAATTTTACGATAAACTAAAATAAAAACAATATCGTAGAACACCATGCAAAATACTAGTCTTACAAAAAGTGTTTATTAAGCTGTTATTTATTACACATGCTTTGCAGGTAGATAGATGTGTGAATTGGGTGTAACCAATACTAGGGTTATTAATTTTTCCATTTGTGTAAACACCACCTCAAATTGGGATATAATAGACGTCAAAAGATAGAACGTTACGTAAAATGCCTCAAGCACAAGTGGCCTGTTGGGTCGGTTACATCGCACAATTAACTGGTACGAATTCGTTTGAAGGGGACCCCCTATTATGTAACGGACAACGAAAAACCAGATGCGGAGAAGAATCAATATTTAACATGTAGTAGAAGCTCTATGTATATATACATGTAGATGTATACTAATTAATTTGATTCAGACAAGATAACCAGTAGATATATGGTTTACTTAGATGTCATATCCGTAGGGCGTTTATCTATAATTGAATCTGAATATTCAATTAAAGCATATTAATAACCCGGTTTAGTTGTTTTAATTGTTTATGGATGTTATTATTGATCTAGTGTTATTTCGTCAAACGATGGAGTTGTCAAAAAATGTGCTACGTTTGTTATGGTGGGAAGGAAATTTCCCGTAATGACAGTTTTTGTAATGTTTTTTTTTTTACTTTTTCCATACTGGCATAATTACAATTTCCTGAATTGACAATGTGTCTTTGAAGACAACCACATTAAGGTGCTACTACTAGTTAGCTCTTTCGGTGGGTTCCATGCTAGAGCGGAACTGATTTACTCCTAAACAAGACTATTCAATCTGTGATATACATTTCATTCATCCGAATTCCCGCATCTGACGAAAGATTGCGTGTTTGATTGGAATTTTACGCCGTACAAAAGGCTATTTCACTTATATGACGGCGTGTTATTGGTGAAGAAAACCCCCCCCAGAACATAGAAGACGTCACTATACACTTAAGGGCTAAACATAGTACACCACATCAAATCGGCTTCCCGATGCATCTGAACTCAGATAGCATGCACCAGGAAGCTTCCACGTAACCACCTGTCATCCGAATGAAAACATACATTAAAAGATTAACATTTTCTTTTAATGTAAATTTTTAAATTTTGAATTAATAAAACTGGTACTTATAATCATTGTTAAAAAGAAAAAAATAATTTACGTTGTTTTGAGTAAATTTTAGGTTTATGAAAATCTGCTCTTTAGCTCATCACAGAAAAACCGATGCCTTTAACACCGTATTTGTTATTTTTTTCCATTTTGTACATATCTCTACATCATGATGTGTATATTAGTTATTTGCTAATGTCGTCGTTCGTTAAATATTTATTTGATATCATTTAATGCTATCCTCTTACTCTAAGCACATGTGCTTTTCTTGCCTATTTGAAAGCCAGATTTTAGAAGCTTTGTACAAGTCGCACTAAATTTCTCACTACTTTTGTGTAAGCGCCAGAGAAACGGAAAACTTCTTAATAATTCATCAACAATTTTAAAACCCTACCACAGAGTTGAAATACAGTTTCGTTTCGGGCGATAAAATTTATACACGATTGATATCAGCCCTAACTAACTTCTACCTGTTACATCTGCTTGCGTTTTCCAACATAGAACAATCATAATAAAAAAAGTTATTTAAGAAGGTCTCGTAACCCGCTCAATTAGAAAAGTAGAAAATAAAATAAAATCATTGTAAATACATTTATCGGGTTAGCTATGTAACTTAAACGTAAAAGCAACAAAATACTTCGTATATTTAAATACAATTTAGTCAGAACTAGGCTTGGGCCAAATTAATACGAAAAGACCAAAAATAACATTTCAGTTATTGTGGAAAAAATTGAAAGTATCAACGTGAATTCATATTCTGTAATGATTTCAGACAAGAACATAATATGCCAGTTAAAAATCTCTTTTTAGCTCTTATTTTTTCAACACTGATATTTAAGATAATTAATAGCCAGAAATAAATGACAAATTATAACTCTGCCCACTACTTTGTATTTTTTTTAATTGGAAAAGCCTGACGATTGGCAAAAAACACAGATGGGTGAAAGAACATTTAATTCGTAACCACAATTAAAGACAGTTAATCAGGATAAGCATTGAAGTAAATAGCACTGTAATCAATTACGTTTAAATTCGTTTCCTGTTGGAGAAATTAGACAAAAGATAAAAAGGAGCGGGAGAGATAACGAGGGAGAAATTGAAGACACTAAAGAATTTGGAAGAGAGTTCACTGTGTTGAGTAAAAGAAAACCAAAAGATTTGAGGTGCTATTAGCTGGAGGTACACGTAAGGAACCACTTGTCGTACGACAAACTGTACATTCCGGACTTCATAGTTCTGCGCCCAGTTATCTTGTGTTGTTTGTCTACTTTATCTCTGCAATGTTTATCATCAGCATCACGTTAGGGCGATTCAATGATACATTGAACGGCTATGACATGATATGGAAAGGACCCTGAATAAAAAAGACTCAAAGAAATTAATTAATATTTAGCCGTATAGCGGTAAACATCGAGTACATACACAGATGTACAGTAATAAATCCAACACAGAGAATATAACCAGTTAACATATGGTTCATAAAGATGTCTAATACGTAAGAGGTTTATCGCTAATTGAATCTGAATATTCGATCAAAGCTGTTGCCAATAACGCTTTCAGTTGTGTTAATTATTAATGGCTGTTTAATGTTTGCCGTGTGTATTTCGTTAAATGATTGATGTGACCGAAATCGTGTTACGTGGGTTTTGCTGGAAGGAAAATGGATAGTGCAGAAAGGTAATTTCCGGATGAAAAAGTGTTTTGATCACTTTCTTTTCATACATTCAGTATTAAAATGTCCAACGTCGTCAGTGTGTTTTTTGTGGACAACTACATTATAGCTTTTGTGGTATGAATTATAGATGTGGTGGCGGTAGAAGCTTGTGGCCGCATGTATGTTGGCAGCTGTTCCTGTCTAGTAATTGATCTCACACATCCTTGCCACATGCTGTACATCAGGTTATTCATACCAAAAATACCGCATATATATCTGAAGAATATTGTACCAAAGTTTAGTTTGTGACTTTATGTCTTCTTTGTTTCAACCTATTAAATCAGATAATTAAAATTATATTGACTACTAGTAGACGTTATTATTCCCGTTTGCTTGTAAAATCGCAGCAAACAGTATAAGAGTACGTAATATTAATAATGTTGAAATAGTTTTGTGTTATTCAGAAAGTTACCATAGCACTATTTAAACCACTCAGCAATCAGGCCTTCGTGGGTTCGATTCCAGCAAAGGCTCTCAGCCTGCACATTTTTTTCTGAACTGAAATCCCAGAGTCCCAGAGAGTGTAAATAAATTACACGAAAAATAAAACGGAAATTATATTAACATGACCACTAATAACAAAGTCGAAAGCAAATCCATGTTCAACTGATATGTTTATAAATTATTAGCTCTGGTGATATCAATTTGGTCACACTCCATATCTGTAAGAGTTTTAGCTTATCAAAGAAATTCCTTAGGTATCTGCCGGAAGTAGCATACACACCAACAACAAGAACGGTGTTTGCACCAGCTGGTAATTCTGATATAATTCATTATTTAATGTTATAGCTTTTACTCTGATCAAACGTATATTTCGTGTGCGTCTAAAAGGAAAGCTTTACAAGGTCTTCGCACCAATGTACTCATTGCTTTCGTTTAAGCACCTTGGACAGGGATAACTAATTATTCAATAGCTCTTTCCAAACTCAATGAAAGAATTTAAGTTTAACTTATTTTTCGTCGATCAAACACATACACATGTGGGTTAACGCCTCCGTAAAGATCTGCCTTTCAAATGTGATTTGAGAGATTTCATCATACGGTGTGATATATAATCCTTTACCAACGGAATGGTGATACGACATATTTTAGTGGGCCATGTAACACGAACACGCGAGATATAAATGGCCTTTTCCTCAGACCGAAAAACTGTTTTACGCTAAATAACAGAAGTGTTATTTTTGTTAACGGTTGGCCTTAAAATCAGTTGTGATTTCCCAAATTGTTATGTTATAGGGTATAATGGTTGAACCTAATAAACAACAAAAGTTTAGTATATACCTACTAAAATTAATATACTTACTTATTCTATATTCTGATCGATAATATCCTCCTTCGTTCGTATGATAAATTGCTAGGTAACTTAAACAGGTAGAAACTTCCGGGTGATCTATGTAAACTTCATCTGAAAGAAATAAAATCATGGATAAAGATCTGGTATGGCAGTAATTATTTAGTGGGTAGCTACCTATTTACTTCGGAACATCCACCTTATATCCTTTGACATGGAAAGATAGTGTCTAGATCATTAATAATCAGTGTGATAATCAAAAAGAAACGTAGCATACAAACGCCCATCCTACATACATGCAATCACATTTTGAAAAGAAAACTGTTTTTTTCTTAATTGGCGTTTTACATAGTTTTGCATTTTACTTTTCTGATGTAAACAAAGATGTGATTCCGAAAAATCGTTGTCCAATGCGGGGGGGGCATAATCATTGTCATATATCTTATATTGCTTCAGACATCAATACCATTTCCTTTAATTTGATAATTTCTTCATTTCCTTTGTGTTAAACGTCGTGCTCAAGGATAATTTACATGTATATAGTGATACTAGCGTCACCGGGAAGAAAATCCGAGAAGAAATCACATAGAAACTAACCGACAATATCACCGGCCGCCGGAAATTTCTCTTTAAAACCTAGTCGACAATTGCACCAACCACTCGGCTACTTTCACATATACTGTATAGCAGCTAGATTGGATGTTTTATTAATCAGATAATCGTTGGTGCTCAGAGACCATATAACCAGACAGTATCTTCAAAAATGACTGTGTACATGTATAGGTCTCGAGGTATTTTTAAAGTCTAGCCTAGTGCAAATTTACAACTTGAGCGTGTTGTTCAGGCATCCTATAGAAGTTTAACATAAATCAGTGAGATCATTTAGATGGTGAGTCTACATCCGTAGATTAA
>JAVFBZ010172725.1:0-16249 GCA_032466195.1 Katharina tunicata | reverse complement strand
GTTTTCGAAACCGGCTTGGGATTTAAACCGGTTAAGATTTGAGCCGGTTTAAAATATTGCCGTGTGAACGGGCCTTTAGATAAATTGAGAACTTGTAATGATCATCCATATAGCACTTTGCCTTATCAGTTTAACAACTTCTAAGTGCCACTCAAAAATGTTTTTTCAACTGACTTTTAATATGAACAAGTAAGTGAAGAGAATTAAAATTTAATTTATGACTATGAGCTTATAAAATGCAGCTTTTGAATAATTAAGATTTGAACTAAATTCTACTTTCAAAATATAGATTTGTGTGCAAATAAAATAGTTTAGTGTTCTTACAAAAACTTCTTATCTTATAATCACTTCCACGTCGGCTGATACATGTACAGGTATCATTCTGCTTTATCAATAAAGTGATACTTATTACACTATAGCCTTCCATCCAGGTGTTTGTTTGTTTGATTGGTGTTTAACGTCGTACTCATGAGTATTTCACCTATATGACGATTTACTAATCTTAATAACTTGCATTGCCAATGTATGGTGGAAAAACGGGGAAGAAACCTTGTAAAAACCACCCTGCGAATTCTGCAGCCACCGGAAAACTTCCCTTATATACCTAAGGTCCACAGAGGTGAAAAATTGATCAAGATTATTGATACTGTTAACAAACAATCCCCTTAACTATTAATGAATCTGCAATTTTTTTAGGTAATCCTAATCAATATTTAGTATGTTCACTTTTTTTCATGAAGTGAAACGTGTAAAAATTAAAGCAGTTTTAGGAACACCTTTTAATAAACAAAAATAAAAGCATTGCATAAAACATCTTTAAAATAATTAGAACAATTATTAAACAAGCTTAATCAGATTTTTGAAATGCAAATTACCAAAAACTCCTCTGTGTTAATGTACTATTGCCCAGGTAAGCCTAAAGCCGATTTATAGTATAGCTTCAAGCTACAGTAATAAGTCATAAGTATATGTGAAGAGAAAGAAAAGCAAACTTGAATAACTTTTGTTCAATATTTTTCATAAGGACTTTCAATATATGGGTTTGTTACATGTTCAAATGATTGATTAGCTGATTGATTTGATTGGTGTTTAACGTCGTACTCAAAAGTGTTTGACCTACGTGTATATTTATATGACGACTCTGTGTTATGATTTTAATCCGAGAAGAAACCTCGTAAAAAGCACCTGCATAATCAGCAGTCCCCAGAAAATTTCCCTTATATACTGCACATGTATGTTCATGTTTGAACAATAATTAATAATAAATAATAATAGTTTCAGATTTAAGAATTAACTGATAATTACACGTGATCAGACTTCTGTAAAGATAGCAAAATTGACTAACTTTTTCAATATTGTTAATAAAGACACTCACTGTGGTTATCAAAAGTTCAGTTCAAAGCAAGCCTGAAGAAAACAGATCTGAGAAGGCTATTAGTTTCTTTACATATAAAGATAAAATGATACTTACATGTTAACAGATTCAAAGCAAGCAGCAAAAACAAAAAGGCAATTTCAGAATAACGTTACCAAAGCAATATTTCCCACGGAAGCTCAATTTCTCAATCAATTTCTTGATCAATTTCTCAGACCAATATACCCGAGGAATCAGAATGCTACAAACACTATCAAGATTCTAGCTATGAGAGTGGGTAAAACCTAGTCAGCGTCTTATCGTTTCCAGTGATTTTCCTCCAATAAACAGAGGAGTGCTCGGGGTTTGATTTAAGTAAACACACACCGGGCTTGTTCTTTGGAATCCAGCAGATTTCCGTGTACAATCTGAGCTGAATTCAACCCACTACTTAAAACATCATTTTCATTCATTCTATCGTGTAACTGCATACCATTGACGAGGCTTCACGCTGCCATTCAGATAGTTTGGCGGTCTGTCAAACATTCTTTTCCACCTCCTCGAGTAAAAGACTTCCACTAGTATTTGGGATAGACCGTATTTCTGAAGGGGGAATTCTAAGCTACAGAAAACCAGATGAAACTTTTTCTAAACAATTAACCAGCTTGAAAGAAAAAAAGATCTTCCAAAGTGATCCGAGATTGTTTCCTGTTGGAAAAGCAATGATTTCTTCTCAATGGCAAGCCTTTCAAAACTTTCCATACAAAAACCACAAGACAAAAACAGTTTACGTAATATACGTTTACCACAAAAAATCTAAAGCACCCATTGCCATTTTGATTTCATTCACAGAAAACGTTTGAGAAAATGTACGGCAATAAATCATGCCACCCCGGACTTTGGAACTTTTCAAAGAACTTCACATTATCACATACATGTACAAGATTAGACAATTTTATTGGCAAAGTAGTGCTGGGACATGTTTCTTTTTATGGAATATTTGTTATTGTTTTAAATAATGAATTATTTCTTATTCATTTATTTCTGAAAGAAAACTTGCCAGAAGATCGGCAACATTGCCTTGAAATAAACTATTGTCACAGCTTTACAATTTAGTTCTTTAATCATCACAGTTTTACAAAGCAGTTCTTTTATCAAAATCTGATAATAAAACCAGCTAATGATTTATAATTGGGACTCATAGTCCTGTTGGTCTAACATCAGAAAATAACAATAAACATTCTGAACTGACTTAAGCTTGTGTCAAAAATTCTACACGATTAAGTGCATTTACACTGAAACAGTATGGTGAAGGACCTAATGTAATGTATTAAGGTGTAACCTATAGCCCAAAGTAACAAAAGGATATTACGCTTTTGTCTAAAATTTAGTTTCTCATGACTGATAGAAGGGTAGACGCCACAGCAGACCTTTTAAGGTATCATTTACACTTGCACATTATATAGATCTACATTCTGTTTTCTGAGCTTTTGTCATCTCCTCCTGATTTTCTTTCTGTAAACAATAATGCCTTGGCGGGGCTTTGGTCTGATGCTGAAGAGCTATCTCAGATCTTTTCCATCAACGATCAATGAAGCGGATACCAATGTGGTTAAAGCCTAAGTGATTCTCGTATTGCAGCCATCATTTACAGGGGGTTATGGGCAATGTATAGAGTGGTCAATACGAAGTTGGAACTCTCAAAGCAGCCTAGCCATGAAATAGGTCAAACTGATATATGCGACCAGATACAGTGTACATGTACATTTAATATTTGGCTTATTAGGTCCAATTGGAGATGCATATCTTATACATGTATGTTATCATTCAAGAATGGACAATTTTGGCAAAAATCTGTATCTAAAGCAATCTGAGAGAGCGATAATAGAACAAAACAAACGATGCTATGTCAAATATCTGAGCTAAAGTAATTACAAGCCTGCTTCTATTTGATGTCAAGAAATTTTATGTCTAGCATGTCTAGAATAGAATGATCAGTTAAAATGGGAATTGGTAAAAAATGAGAAGTGACAGTCTCATTTCAGCCCTGCGCTGCATCAAAATAAACCAGAAGTTTAAATCAAACAAGAATTTTGTGTTGAATGTATTTTAAGGCTATACACCTGATTTTAATTTATGGGCCTGTATGCAGAGAAATTTAAAACATCTAGATTTTATAGCCCGGTAGAAATTGGGGGGAGAGGAGGGGTTCAACTACGTTGGGGGCCTGTACCAAGTATAAATGAATCCTTCTATATAGCCCTGTAGTGCCAGTCAAGTAGCCATTGATTAGGTTAGAGAATAACACTTCACAAATTACAAGTACTCCAGTTCTAAAATGTAATTACCAAGAGGGATATGGAACTTTAAACTGTAAATGATAGCTTATAATGGTGAACTCACCTACATGTACAAAAAACTGTTAAGTTTGATCCTGTCCATCACATAGCTGATTCCATAGTTAAACTTGGCAGTCATTCATATTTCTTAGAATGTGTTAAACTGAAACTTCAAAAGGGGAGCTACACATGTGACTTGTTTAAATGTTTTATGTGCACTTGTTCTTCACTACATATGCAGACAATAGCTGAGACACTGAATGTTTTTAAAACTCAGGGTTTGTTTTGAGCAAGTTGGTCAAGCGTAACTGTGTTATCAGTGTATCTAGCAGATGTGAAACAAAGCATGAATAATGTCAGCATAACCAAGATATATTTAAAACTCTCAAATGAATCATACACATGCTACACTGCAACAAATATATTTTTATAGTTTGAAAAAAGTTTGCTGTACATGTACACATTCCCTTCATGCAAATGTTTCATGCAAGTTTCCAGATGTTTCATCTAGTCCATATAAGTTGCTAGTTATATTTTATTATTTAATCGTTAGTAGTGGTGCCAAATACACTGTAGTCTCTTAGTTTAGTAGTATTGGTCTCCATAAACATAGTATAAATGAAATTCTCCATACTTCTTTACCTTTCCCAGATTGCTCGGTTAACAGCGTACGGTCTCGACTCTCCCTGAACACCATCTGACCCAGCATGTAGTTCACTTAACGTATTATTCCGTTTTGTTCGTTTGGTTAAGTTTGTTTGATTGGGGTTTTACGCCGTACTCAAGGTTATTTCCCTTATATGACGGCATGTCAGCCCAATGAGTGAAGGACTGAAGGTAACCACCGTAAACAACGCTGGCAACATGCAAAACAGGACAAAACATATAACATAAACAAAACAGGACATCACACAAAATCGGCTCAGAGAGCACCAGGGCACAGGAGGCTCCCACCCAACCACCCGCTAAGGTTTCCACCTTACTTTACATGTAAGGTTATTTTACTCATGACGGCATGTCAGCCCAATGGCTCATTCTCACCACCACAATAAGCTCTGTTTAATAGTCTTGTTCGCTTTACTTCCAGGTACATGTACCTCCTCGAAACTGTGGCGCTCTGTTTGGATTAGTGGTCATTTCAGAATGTGTTTTCTCTTGCTTTTGGTTCAGTTATAGGACCGGATGGGGCGATGGCCACCTTTTAAACTTAACATTTGATGATATATCTAAATAAGAAGAGTAACATGTATCCGGCACTGGAAGGAATCTTGTGGAACCTCTTTCATCATATGACGTGACTTAAAGGCCCTATGGTAACAAATAAAACAATACGCAGGACATTCAAGGCACACAACAGAACGCTAACACAAATAGGTCCTAAAACTAAAACTTCCTGGTCCCGTTACTCAGAAAGCACCAGAACACTGGAAGTTCCAGTCCAATCTTAATTGGAGTTCACATAAACTCCCAATGATTACCGACCTCCAGCCACCCAGCTTTTCATTACGAATACGATTAGCCTAGTTCAGTTACAGTACTTTAAAAACAATTGATACAGGACCGAAACCCTGGAGTAGCTACCGGTAAAATGCAAATTGCTACATACCTAAAGACATGCACACCACTGTACTTCATGAGGATTCATATATTGAGTTCTCTGAAGAAAAGGGCATTGGTCAGGTTTTTTTTAGCAATCCATATGCACAAATAACAACTATTGGACATTGGAAAGTACCTGCCAACAGATTAGTCCAGGATATTTTTTATAAATATATAGGAATAAATTTCTTTAGACAAAACATAAAAAAAAAAAATAATTACTGACAGCTTCAAATGATCTTTAAACGGTCTCTTTTCATAATCAGTACAATAATTGTTGTTGCTTACCACACTATAACCTTTCACTGACTTGTATTATACATACATGTATATGTACATAATACTGCACATACAGCCCCTTATAAAGCCTCTACAGTAGTTGTGATACATGTATATGGAACCCTATTACATGTATATAAATATAAACGGAATGTGGCCTCGCTTAATGATTGGACAATCAATATTCTCTAGACCACTGAGTCGCACTGACCAATAGTCAACGCCCCGCATTATAAGTACCGGTATCGTCATATTTATAGTAATATGACTCTATATAATTTATAGAGGATTCTGTACAGAAATTAATGACCAAAGTCATACTGGTCACTTCTACATTTGCATGGATACCTGCTCTATATGTAGCTACATTACTTGTATGTTAAATGGAAATAAATTTCTTCAGTTTTTTTTTATCTGAGCACAAATGGGGATAAGAATAGGCTTATACTCAAGACTTAATTCAATTAATTACATGTACTTATTACGGCACTCGGGAGTACTTCACTTATATGATGGCGGCGTATTCAGCATGTTCTTCCCATGCTAAGTGTGACAGCATGAATGAGTTTGAAACATTATCTCTGTTAGCCATAGCAATAGGACTTTGGGATTAAAATTGACTTTATTATGAACTTCATAAAAATGTGTGAACTACAATATATTTTTATCCCTAAAACATATTTACCTAGTTTTTAATACAAAAATTCAGACTCAAATCACAAATGTAGCTTACAGCTTTGCATCAAGTGGTAGGGTCAGAATGTATTTCATCAGACTGCTAATAAACAGAATTAAAACCCTTCCACTATTAGGTTGCAGACTTCACTTTAGTCTACATTGATTATTGTTGTACATGTATTAAAATTAAGTGACCTTTAACCATACACATTAAACAATTGTATATTTTATTGGGTACATTTTGTAAAAAGGCGTTTTTCTCTTTACATAAAGAGGGAGATATACAATTATATTATCTAGTACCATACAATATGGGTTTGCGTGGCATGTACTGATGTATCCATAACTTACAAGGAGAAACATGACAAGGCTGCTCATGAGAGGGCAGAACTTAAAAAATGACAATGAGACAGTTTGGACTGGTAGTAGTACTTAGTATTATAAATAATTCAAAATCAAACTGTGATCCAAACCAAAGATAGAGCTTGTGAGCAATAACTTAAAATGTCACTGGGCCAGCTTAATGTTAAATGTCACCCTGTAGCTTCTAAAGATTAAAAGGACACACCTTCCATTGTTCTAGTATATACACGTACATGAAAGGGTACCACACAAAGAAAAAAATGGAGAATATGTAAAAAGCCTCAGCCCGATAAAATGAAGGCTCTCATCATAGCCTCAAGAAATAATTTAGGTTTCAAATAAACTCAGGTTATTCTAGATTTACTTTGTTTTTGTAACTCCCACTGTTGGGAAATTCCATGTAGGTTTCTTACACGTTGCTTGAAAATTTGCCGACAGTTATTATCTAAAAATCTTAATTCATTGAAACTGTCCATGACAATATCAATTTTCTATGAATAATGTTAAAAAAGTTAATTCAAAATACATGTAATGTTCCTTTTACTAGCTCATTACAACCAAAGTCACTATTGCTGGCTCTTGGTATTTCTCTGTTTATTTGTTAAGTGTGAAACATTAAATCCTGTTTTAAGTTTGTGTGTTTGAATGAGGTTTAACGTCCTACTGAAATTTTAGAGAAGAACAATTTTTAATATCAGTCCAGAAACATATCGCAAATATTTTAACCCCTGTAAAAACAGTACTCAAGAAAGCACAAATGTAGAATGAGGTTGGACTCCTAGACTAGATATTATAACATGTTCATTTTCAGCATGTGTCAATGTTGATTCCATGGCAAGCGCCCAATTGGTGATTTCTCTGCTGAGTATAGTCGATCAACCTTCTACATGCAAGGTTTTAACCCAAAGAGTCTAAGATTATCAGACACCTTACTGTAAAGCACTTAAAAAATCTGATAATCTGGAATAAAAGACTTCCTCAGAACCTCCATGTAGTGTATTTCGTTGACTGTTTGATATTTTTATTGGCAAATTTAGACCAAGAAATGTCAACTTGTCTACTCAAGGATAGTAATTTGGTGTTCAAATTTCCAGAAAAATGACAGATTTTTACGGTGTTTAACTTCAGAATCACACTGTGGGATACCCCTAAGGCTACTCAGCTGTGGAATAACGATTAGAACGCCTGCAGACATGATCTGTCATAATAAAATGGTTCAAGTGTTTATAGGGAAAACCAGGTATATTAACAAATGACTTGAGTGCAGAACTCCAACCACAAATGCAAAAAGATTGTGTTTAAAAGATGGTTAGTTGCTGGAACTTTGGAGATCTACATTTGAAAGCCATATGTAACCTAAGTGGGTGGCAAGAAACCTGGTAAACAAGTGCAAATTTTATGATGACATTTATACGTAAACATGGAATACTGGAGAACATTGCGTCATGGGTAAGTTTTATACCTCTTTGAGTAAAACAATTATGGCAGGCTTTAAGATTACATGCCAGGTGCATTAGCTAACGGTGTAAACTAAATAAATGTGGCCTAATTAATGTTCTGTAAGTTTGACTTAAAAAACTCATAACCTGTCCCCACTCCCAGTCCTCTGGTAATTCAGATGATGGTAAGGACTAAATTGAAAAGAACAAACAATATAACAACTATTTAACTAAAAAGTAAAGAGGAAAAATGCAATGACAGAACAAAAAGCTTCACATTTTTTTATCACGGTTCACCTCCTTGGAAACATAATCTGACTAAAACATGGACACACTGACACAAAAAGAGGCTGCCAAAGACGGCATAACAAACGACACAAGTGTAGACAACTAAAACTAAAGAATGGCATTTACTATCAAGAAATCCTTGAATGCACACATTGATCTACGTTTTTTTTTTGTTTTTTTTTTTAAATTACAAATATTTGTAGGTGAAAGAAACCAACAACACTATAAAGAAACTGGCAACACCACATAGCATTAACAGGACAAAAAACAGAATATACAAATGCTCCTAACCTCAGAGAGCACCAGGGCCCGCTGAATTATTTTATTTGAACGACACAGAACTGGAATAATTACATTAACATTGCAGTCCTACCTGATTGCAGTGAATTACTGTTGTCACTTGTCAGTGGTCAGGCTATTAGTGTTTTAAATCAATTTGTTCTTGTAGAAATGTGACAGATTTTCTTATAGAACTAACATCCTTCACGCATAAACACTAACACTATGAAAATTTCATCACGAGTTTGAATCTCTGAAGAGGACAAGACGATAGTTAGTGGTGTCTGAGAGAACATTGGGTCTGGGTGTACTGACAAATAGGGGATTCACACAATATTGATTACATATTCATTTACATGGAAACTATCCATGGCTAAGTGGACGGCCAATTTTGTCATCAAGTCTCGCTGGACAAAGGGCTTGATTGACAAGGGAGGGAACTGAGCTGTCGAGTTCCTCCTCTCGAACCTGACAGGGGGTCTCCACGGGCAAAGGCAGGGAAACGAGATTCTCAACAAGTCGATAGACTACATCATGTTCTCCCAGATTGAGTGATTAGGTTCCATGTTCAGACTCCTTGCATGCTGCCAAGAAATTGCCAATTTTTCATTTTCCCACACTAGGCTCAGCGGCTTGACAACACATAGACTATCTCTCGCTATACCCTTAAGAAAACACTGTGTTAGTTCGGCGATTATATCCACACTAATGATGAGCCTTAGTGGCTGATGAATCTTTGTAAATCTGACAACACAATGACCAACCAAACTCGCGTTGATTACCGACTCTATTCAGTGTCTATGGAATACTTAATCCCGTCAGCTTAGTCTCGATATAAGTAAATCTAGCCATGTCTGATAGTGAGGTTAATCAGAATGAGCTCTGACTGGGATAAGGTTAATGGCTCCGAATAAGGTTTCATATTTAGAGTGATTGATGTTTATTGAGAGAAATGAGCAGATTAAGTAAGAAGTCCATTTATCATTGTATTTCCACATAAAACCATGCATAAATGAACAACATTTAAAGGCTGAAAGATTTGCTTCCATGAACACTTACTTCTACAGTTTATTTTTTTTGGGAGTATTAAAATATTGATTTCAGTCAATTGTTTTACATTGTACTAAAGATTATTTCACTCAAATCCATGCCCAAATGAAAAACAACCCTCCTCTTCAATGACAAGAAAGACGATACAGGAAGCCACCATAGATTGGCTTCATGATCAGCCCAGTAGATCAGAGAGAGTACCAAGGCCCAAGCTTCAGCCAACTGCTGTGAGTTTTTAAGGATGTCTATAACATTAAATATGCAGCATAAAGACGATTGACTTTAGAATATTCTGACACCTATGCTGACAACCTAAAGAAACACAGAACTGCAAGGTGTGCTTTTAATGCCAATACAATCTCTGGCAATTTGTTTATCTGGTATTGTTTATCAAGCTGCTAAACAGTCTAATGAAGGCCATTTGGCAGCCATATTGAAAGCCCAGAGGGCACCAAAATCACATATAAATAGATTAGCTTCCCTAGTACCCTGTACCTGTAACCTTAATCAACCCTCTTGATTAGGGTTGTGATCGTGGTCCAAATGACTATGACCATAAAGACCTTTTACTTTCCTCGTATACTCCCCTAATTTTACTAACCTTAATCAAGCCTCTTGATTAGGGTTGTGATCTGCGTCCAAATTAATATTACCTTTTACGGACGCTCTTCCTTACTAAACTATTTAAGATTCCTACAATTGGCTTTGTCAGTTTCTCGTTCCATTTTTTTTTTAAAGAGGGGTTCTTTGACTGCCAAAACTGTATCCCAGAATTAGAAAATCATGCAACTATACCGTCTTTGAGTTAGACGTGATTATCTAGGAAGTAATTTTGAAAATGTGCATTTTGCGGGATTTGGAGAGAAATTTGTTACCTATTATGTTGTGAGAAATTTTGTAATTTATCAAGGGGTGAACATACACTGTATGTACACGCATTAATAATGATAGCCTTTCTTTTGATTAGGAAACATAATTCTACAAATTTGTTCAAGAGAAGGAGTACTAAATTTGAAGGTTACTTTCAGTCAAAATGGAAATTGTCATGAAAAACTGTACGAACTTAACATTGTGTTAATTGGACTAAAAACAATCCAAATACATGCAATTCCTCAGTTTTTTGGTTAGACTATAACAAAAGCGTCACAATTCTTAAACCTCCACAATGTGAGTGTCTTATCATGTGAATGCTTGAAGTTAATAGACCAGTCAGAGAGAGAGGGGAAATCTTGACTAAGATTCTCTTTGATCAATCGAGTTAGTGCCAGTAGCGATATCCTGTCAGTCGTTGCTCTTCAATTCTCAATTGACGGATCCTTTTCCCCACCACAAGGCTCACGTCAGTAGTTTACCACTTCACCGAGAGCACTCCTTAAGGGCTCTAAGCGGCCGAGGAACAGGTTAAGACATATATACAATATATTGAGAGGGTCTCTTTCACATCGCCCAGAGAGCAGGCAAATGAGAATGTGGAATGCCATTGAGTCCAGAACACAGCCAAATCAAAAGGTCAATAAGACAGGCTCTTTAAAACAGATCTATTCATGTTAAGAAGTGTTTCTTAACGTTTCTAGATCTGGTAATCTAAACAACCTACCACACACCACACCACTGTCCTCGCCATTCTTATGTTAAGCGAAACCACCACAGACACGTGGTACTGTTAATCAAAGGCTGTGAGCTGAAAGACCTTCTGACAAAATAGACAATCTTATTTACTTAAAAAACCTTTAAAAAGATGCTGCTTCATTTGCCACAAGTGACTTCCGACTCTCGTCTTCAATAGCCATAGGCTTTAAAAATAGATACAACCAAGTGACATATCCCAATGGCCACTGATAGTTTTTTTATTTCTGGAAAATTCCCTTCTATTTTTAGTTTAAAGTTTGTGCAGTAAAAAAAACTTTGGCAACCAACTTTACAGTCTTGACGTCAAAACTTGATTTGTTTGTTTGTTTGATTAGGGTTTTACGACATACATGTACTTAAGGTTATTTCGCTTATATGATGGCGTGCCAACCCAAGCAAACGATTCTGGCAACATAAAAGACGTCACAATACACTTACAGGACAAATAACAGGACACCACAACAAATAGGCTTCCTGATGCCCCTTAGCAATTAGAGCTTACATATCTGTGGTAGTAACAAGTACCTGTAAGCAAACAAGTAAACTGAATACTTTAAAGTTATCAAAAACTCTATAACAAGTACAATTAAATGAGTTATTCTGCTACACTACAACCATCATATAATACATGTACATTGATCTGTATATTCAGTGAAATAAAATTTAAAAAGTACTGTGTAATTGCCGTTCACTTTAGAACATAACAATCAGGTGGTTTGATACCGACTCTAGGACTCTGGTGATATCTGAGCTTAGAGATATTTAATGACCTACATATTTTGGTATCATGTATTTTAGTTATCTGCTTGAACTGTGTCTTTTTTGTTTGGTGAAGCAAATTAAATTTCTTTATTGTTTGATTGCAGTCATTTTCAAAGCATTTGATTTACATGACGAACATTGCATTGCTAGTGTAGAGCAAAATCCAAGAGATATCATATATTTATCACCCAGTCTCATTAGTGAGTTCCCTTCTGTACTCAAACCTCTCTGATATACTGAATGTTGTATTTGGGGAGTTAATGAGCTACCTACTGAGCCACTGTTTGACCCCTCTAGCTATAAGGAACAGATATAGAAAATATGAGAAATGGTTAATAAGTGATTTAATGACCAGAAATTTCTTGTCATACACAAATCCATTCTTCAAAATAAAAGACCACGAGATATCAAACATGTATCTCTGCTTATTAGACAAACCAATCTAATTAGTGATGTTTGTAAATGTCAAGAGGCCATCTTTGATGAAGGATTCCCAAACGCAAATCACCCTGACCAATAAAAACACACTATTTCCTTAGTAACCAGTTCATAAAAAATCAGCTATAAGTAACCACAGGCACAATGCTGAAACAAAACTCTCAACAAATACCCAAACATTTACATTGATTTAATGAAAGTCGCTTTAAATAATTACTTAAACCTCTCAATATGGCCGCCATGTGACGTAATGTAACTTTAGTTGGAACATAATTTAATTCTTAATATGACTGAATTCATATTTACTGCATAATGTCAAATTAACGAGTAATAAACAGTTGAAATATTGAGATTTTAGCCTGAATTTGGCTTCCCATGATTAGACAATAAAATACAATTATCATCTTCAGCATTTCCGATTACATATGAAACATGGTTTAATTTGTCTTTTTACTCAAATTTTGAAAACGGAGCATTTTGATTGGCTCCTGGAGACCTGGTTCATGTAGAATGCAGAACAATGCTTTTGTCACAGGATATGCCATGATTCAAATAATTTATATTCTAAGTTTCAGTTTCCTTGCTGAAAGCGCTTGAAAGACCTCTTAGACCTCTTAATATGGCCGCCATGTGACGTAATGTAATTTAATATAAAACTTCACATATTATCTAATTGGTCTCCTTATCCTTAATATGACAATGAAATCTGATTGACTGTAAATTGTATACTTTACGTGTAATAAACAGTTAAAACTTTGAGATTTTAAGCTGGTGTTTTATGCCCAGAGCAAAAGGTGAAGAGTAAGACATTTGAAAACGAAACTATCTTCTTCAGCGTATCAGATGACATGTGAAACCAAGTTTTTATTGACAATTTACTCAAATTTTTTAAATACAGCATTTTGATTGGCTCCTGGAGATCAAATTTACATAGACGGTAGAACAATGATATTGTCAGAGGATGCGCCATGCTTTAAAGGACTTATATTCCAAGTATAAGTCGTATACAAATGGTATCAAATGTGTAAAATTTGCCCCAAAACTAGAACAGTAGGCCTATTTAAGGAAATTCTTTAATATAAGCCTGGATACATCAACTACATGTAAATCTGACACATTCCAAAAGTAATTAAAGAAATTCTCATTCTCAGCTATTGAAATATCGCTGGACATAAATGGACACCTGATAAGACATGAATATGTTGTCAACAGAATAAACGTATATAAATGTACTTACTTTAAATTTACTTCATCACCAAACTAAGTACAGGAAATAAATCTATAGTCGTTAGGTCTCTAACTATCCACTTGCTTAGTACACAAGTGCGTCTCTATGATTGGAACAGCTAGATGATGGAATAAGAATAGCCTCTTCCCTAGTAAGTTTAAAGGCAGGAACTAAATAGTGTCTCCTTGACTGCGGTCACAAAGTTTAGTCACAAACGTCACTTATTGTTGATCAAGAAGACTGCTTTGCCCTTGAACAGGAACTTGGCACGGTTTAAATACAGTTTGAGAGGGCTTAAAGCTGATCACCGACGGAATGATCACAGACTATTGATCGGACAGTTGCCACGGAAACAAACATATTATCCAGGGCATATCTAAAACAATCAATGTCGGCTTTTATTTGGACGTGGCTTTCATCTGTTAGCCATTAATAAAAGGTCAAAACAAAATGGCAATCATTATTAAAGTGAACAGTGAACACCATTAAATAGTAACTAGCACACAAAAGAAACACACGGCTCCACCGATTTTCACTTTGTAGCAGAAAGCTGCCAAAGTTTTATATGGAGGGTTTGGAGAATGAATTGAAAGAAATCTTTCCATCGTGTTAAATGAAGTGTGATGCTGAATTCATTGACCTAAATACTATTGCCAAATACAGTTTGGGTCATCAGATATAGAAATCTAATATTAGTATTTTTGGTGACGTCTAAAGGTTCTTTTATTTAGCTGAATTATACGTCCCTAAATCAATAATGTAACAGCCATAGAGCAACACGTCAACAGATTAATCAACAAAAATAGAATCTGATACAATATTAACCAGCCGTAGGCCTATATTTGGACCACTCAAAAAATAACCGTGTATCAAGATTACTTATAAGGATTACTGTTATATGAAAAATTCTAAAATAGTTTTACAAGAATTTGATCAAATATGTATTAACTGCCATGCACGTTTGTCTAAACATTTCTAGCGCAAACTTTCATAACGTTATGTTAATACACACCTTGATATTTAAATAGAAATAATTTCTGTTTGAAATACTTTACAAAACCCTTAAATACTATTTAGGGCTTTTTAAAGAAAGAAAAATATGGAGAATTTTCAATAAAGGAAATGTGACAGGTGATACAAAAACATACTGAAGTCATTAATAACTGCCATTACTTACTTCAAAAAGTGATTAATAGATACATGTAAGTGTTGTTTTTCTGGTCAATGAGAAATTGAAGGAAAATAATTTAGAAGAATTAAAGCAGACCAAACCTAAGTTAAAATTGAACAAGGACACTAAATGACAATTAATTATAGCCTTTGACTTCGTTCTTATTTTACGAAAAAGCGATCAATCATTTACGTGTGTTTGGTTTACATGTAGTTTGGCCATACGCCAATAGGTGGCAACATTCCTCGATTTGTGTGGTGATTGAGTGCGATTATTAACAATGCCTGACCAGTCTCAACCAGTGGTCTAAATCTATTCCTGCACCCTTGGTCAATTGTCCATCCAGACGTCTATACGTATCCCCATTTGGACAAACAAGATTAATTAAGCCTGACCCAATGACCGAGCGCTCTAAACAGAGGAACGCAAACCTTCAGCCGCAATCCGATTTGTTAAGTTATGATTAAATGATAGAATTAGGACTAGGAGGACCAAGCCTGGGTATGTTACCTTCATACATCGACACTAACACACCGTTTCCTCTTGACACAAACTATCAATACATGTTTCATTTGAAACGATGGAAAAGATACAATGACATGACATTTCATGGAAAAATTTGATTTGAGTTCATTGGAAGCTTTGAGGGCAGAGTTCAGGCATGGAATTTCTTGTCTGACAGCGATTGTTTCTTTCAACAAAATTGTGTTGATGTGATCAGATTGGTTAATAATCATACAATAATTGAGTAACATGTTCATAACTTAATGTTATTTCATTTATATGACAGCGTGCCAGTCCAATGGAGGCATTGGGTGAAGGAAACCGCCCTAAGCTTCGCCGCCATAATACATTTACAGGATGAAAAACAAGACAATAAATCGGCATCCTGATGCCCCTTTGCTGAGAGAACACCAGCCAACCACCCACCCGGAGTCTAATGAAGATCTTCATATTGTCAAAAACCATCACTGGAGAAACATATGGATCAAAGAGTGAAATCCTGTCATTGAAATTTTTTTAATAAAAAGACAACAAAATTCTATGCTCTGTACAATAACAGTTACATGTGTAGCAATATTTATATTTGTGAGACGTACTGCTGTTTTATCCATAGGTGGCCAAAACATAATGGCTCTGGGGATGTTACCCAACAAAAACAGCATTGGGTTTTAATACATAGCTCACTTTCAAATATAAAATCACTGATTCCTTTGCGGGGCACAAGACACCCAAGCAGATATTCTCTTATAGATATATGGATAACCACAACAAAAACTACACATAAGACACACATAACTACATGCAGTGCACCAAAAATTAACCTAATGAGGGAAACTTCACTGTGTTCAG
>JAVFBZ010172703.1:0-11577 GCA_032466195.1 Katharina tunicata | reverse complement strand
TTTGTTTGTTTGATTGGGGTTTAACGCCATACCTAGGTTATTTCATTCATATGATGGCATTACAGTTTATTGGGTAAATGGAAGCCCCCTAAACGACACTAGCAGCACACGCGACACCACATGGTATATATATGCAGAAAGAAAAACAGGACACCAGAGCTTCGTGATGCCCCTTAGCCCAGAAAGCACACATGATGCTTCCGCCAACAACAATAATACTAATAGCAAAAATATTACCCACAAGTCATAGCGGTTGCTAGCCCAATCTAATCAAGCAGAACCTAACCTATCTAACAGTTAGTGTATTAGATTCATCCCTATACCGTGGAAACAAGAAACGATTAATGACTATAGACACGACATGGTTTGAGTTTGTGCGAAACATCCAAAGAAGAAAGAAAGGCGATAAACATGGCATTTTATCTAATCTGCAAAGGATACCTCAAAACAGAGCCCGTCTCCGTAACCTCTTTAAGCCCACAATACTGACGAAATTAATGTTTCAGATGCGCTTTGGAATAGTTCTGTTCAAATGTATTATTGGATACAAATCTACAGACACAGAAGGCAGAGAGCGCGTGCACTTGACTAAAATCGAGTTAGCTGCCCGATAGAGTTCCACGTTTTATTGGCACATGTGTTTCACAAAGTATTGTAAAATACAAACTAGTCACTGAACTGTGCCGTTTAGCTTACATTTATGTTACTCAACACCGCACGTGGCCTGGCCTACATAGTCGGTAATTTGTAATGTTTTTAAACAAATTGCTGAAGCAATGAAGGTTGTGACGGGTCCGGTTTCACAGCTGCATACCTGAAGGGACAAATTGAAACACATTGGGCATGTCTTATTGATCATGTCCAGAGTTCCATTGTGATGATAGGAACAACAAAAAATAAAATGCGTGACATTCAAAATGAGTGAATTAGCGAATATTTTCACCTAAACCGCTCACCATTTTGTCCATTAGGCAGCTGTCATTCTAGAATGGTTTTTAAAATACTTTATTTGACACAGTAAAATTGTTTGACATTTTATCTCTTAGCAGAAAACGTGTCATACAACACATGTTTCTTTGTGTCAATTTTAATACAGGTACCTGGGTACTTTAGCGCATATACGAATATCGGAATATGATTGCCTACCAAAGATGAACGGCTGTTAACAATATGACTGTATAAATCAACTTAAATTGGCTGTGTAAATTATTTTTGTCAATCATTTAAATTATGATTAGTAATTGTATAACTTTATCCACACAATATTAAATATGCATGTGTATATATTTTCTCCTGTAAAGGAGGCATATAAAGATATATAAATATATTTTTGTATAAATGTAGAGAAAGAAAATATATATATATATATATAGCTGGGACAACAACTTTGTCCCAGTTTGACAATTTTTGGCTTAAAGTAAAAAAAACCCCCAAAACAACAACTTAAAGCAATTTTGTGTGGGGATCTGAGCAATTTTTAGAATCTATCTGAACAACATGAGGAAATTAAACGGATGTTTGAATATTTACAAAAGGGTATTATATATTTCTCACAAAGCATGTGTTTACGGGATTTCAGTATTTGAAGTATAGGCATCTTGACGCTCTGAAACGTTGCTTCCAGAGTTAATGGAAATAATACCAATGTATTGTCAAAAACAGTCAGGCAGAGATCTCTTATTAGACTTAAAGAATGTGCTTATCATATGGAAACGTGTTTCGGTAACGGAGGGTTTGAAAGTCAAAATACGGTTTCTCTTGAATGTATACCTTAAAGTCTTTAAAGAACCTTTTAAAGCTTTAAATACTGTTCAACGACTAACTCACATTTGTTCTGCATAACGCACTGAATAAACCTGTCATCGCCATTTTATCTCTCACCTGAGTACAATTAGAAATGTTACTAAATTATATTTTCAAAGTACATACATTATATATTCATTTCTTGCCGTTGTATGTTCTACGGATATTAACATTTGTGTGAAGCTTCCAAAGTATGTTTTATATAAACCAATAAAATAAGAAATACAATATATTATTTTGTCCATTGGCTGTCGAGGTCTAATAAAGGCTCGACTTCTTATTCTTCTGGCTGCTATTTAGGTTTACATTCCTGTCAATATGTTACTTTCTTTGTACTTTATGCAGCACTCGATACAGCGAGTCGAAGGAAACTTGGCAGATCACAGTTCGGGAAGAATACCTCATCTATAATCGGGTTTTTAAAACGTGACCATTAAGTAAAAGTATAGTAGACGGCAAAGGTAACTGATACTACATCGTTGGCTACGTGGATTCAAACTTTACTAAGAATGGACTTAACCTTTTTAGCCTTATTTCTCCATGTGCGTAACAGTCATGTGTCTTCTAAAACTTACATTATACTCGATGGAATTCAAACGCACAATGTATAAATTTGTACATTAAGAAGTATTGTAGACTACAATATGTGCAAAAAAAAAGTTTGTTGCCTTATGTTTGTCTAATCTTATAAAGCCTATTTATAATCAGACAGGCCATGGAATACACATATCGAGGCAATATTTATATATATATATATATTTTTTTTGCCCACATTGTCAATTTGATTGTTATTATAGGTTTACTCAGGGTCATCTATGAGATACTTTTATAATAATTTTAAAAGTTATATTCACATCATGTTATGTTCTTGACAGTTAAATGCAAATTTATCTTATCTATAGTCCGAGTATTTCTAAGAGTATCTCGCAAAGATGGAATTGGTGGATATTTTCGTATAACCACAAATGCCTCTAAGTGTTGCCTATCACACTATGCGGATGCAATGATATTCAGAGTTATATTTTAGAAGTAAACGGCCTTTAAATTATATGCATTAGTACATGTGCACTGGCATGGAAAGTTCAAAACATCAACACAAATGCACAATGTGTCTCGTTCTAGAGCACAATATATGTCATAATAGTCTTGAAAGCCCCAGTGAATCATAAATGGATAATCCCGGTCTTTGTGTGAAAAACAAAATACATTCGTACAAATTCGAAAATATAAATCCCACTGCACATGCTTGTAATGCTGCACAACTAAAACGTATGTCGGAGAGTTCAACATGTCTGGAACAAATATTACTACTTCTGGTGTCAGCGGAGCAGACAAATTGTTAGTCGTTTGGTCGCTTCAATCTCCTTAAGGTCAAACATTCTTCAGACAGGAATAGTAGTATGACAGAGTCAAAAGTATAATTTCTACGGCGCATGTCGATAATAGTTCGTTGAACTTCCGGTACGCCGATTGTCCTGGTTTGTAAGGATTGCAGTCCTTTGATTGAATAATTTTACACGTGCGATTTTGCACTGGACAAGCGTACCAACGATCTTAAAGAACATACCATTATTAACAATTTGGATCATTTCAAAGTTCATAGGAAAGCTATAAAAAGCTGATAAATCAAGCATGTGTTGGATAATACAAGCAAACGTTTATGTTTCGAAGTTCAAAGTATAGCCTGTTGAGGGCAGGTGTTACAACCTTCACGTCAAATGTGACAGTCTGTGTAAAGTTGGCCTAATTCACAAAGTTTATCTGAATCCATGTCTATATTTCAACCTCACAGAGATCCTAAAAACACATTTAGGTCCAATATTACTAAAAGTACCAAACCGTATAAACATCTCTGACATAAATTGCTGGTCGAGCTCATGTACAATTACTTGTGTATCTTTCATACACTTGATTAGTTTCCTATTTTCTCCTGATGAGGTACAAAAGAAATAGAAATATAATATTTACGATACTCTAAATAATAGATATCTTTATTTCTTAATTATGAAACGGTATAAATTTTTCAACTAATACAGTTAATAGTCCAAATCACAACAGACAATGTGACTTACCTGTAATATTCCTCATCTTGCTGACTGACTAACAAAAACAACAGTAAGTATCAGTATGGCTATGAAACAACCCAACAAAATATATGCATCGAAAAAAAATACAATATATACTAGCCCAAAAAATAATCCGGCAAAATCTAGTTCACCAAAAAAACAAAAAACAAACAAAAAACCAACTACAAAAAACACCACACGAACACGCACACACAAAACTGCCTCTATAAAAATTTACAAATAGCTAAAATTGCAAGAAAATATCCAAGACATATTCAAATTAATTATTTTTATTCGTCAGGAACGAGTTGAAATATTAAATTTATCTCAATATTTCTGTGATTGAGCTCGCACTATGTTTAAGGTCATAAAGATTTAGAATATTACAAAAGTGAAAAAATAGGTACATGTATAAACTAATCAAATTTCGTTAACAAAGAAAAAGTGTTAATTTATATGTATCTTATAAAAAGCAAACAAAGTCGTGACTAAAACATTCAATAAACCTCCTATTTCCCATTAATTTAGCGCCCATATTAAGTTCGTATTGAATACGGAAAACGTCACTTTTAAATGTTAAGACTGAATCCCTTGAGTAAACGCGTCGTTTGGTATTTGTGCTCCGCTAATTAGAACATATTTAGAGAAATTCAGAAACCTGTGATGAACTGACAAATGCATATCACTCTTTATTATTGATACGAATTATGTATCATATTTTAGATCAGACTATAACCGTTATACCTACTACTGAGATCCTGGATAAAGTATATGCTTAGCTGCTAAAATATAATGTAATGATATTTCACCGTTTGCACAAGTCTGCTTAATATCTGATGAAACCAAAATTAAAGACAAAACGCAAAAACCTACATTTACATATGGAGACTTTTTTTTTCTTTTGTAAACATTTAATTTAATTTAAAGTACACATTTTACCCAAGGCTTATTATACTGTGTACAATCCTAATTTTGCATTTAAAATTAACATAAATTAAACAATGACAATAATTTATTAACTTCTTATTTAAAAATAAGAAAAGAAAATGAGAAGTTATTATAGTAAATTTACAGCATAATATGTAGAGTATTGCGGGTAGGATGAGATCAGACATGGCCTGTCTGCGATAGTTTTAGGAGCATGCTCAGGAAAAACGTTTTGTTGTAGAAGTGAATTTGCAAACACTCAATAAAATATCCGTATTAACTGCATTGGAAATTTCAACAGATCAATGGAAACAGGATAGTGGTACTTATAGTGTCCGGATATCCACTAAGTTGTATATCTTCTAGCATTTTCTGGCGCTGTAAATGACATAATGGGTAAAGGAAGAGATAATGGTCAGCTGTCTCAGAAGTACACATAGCTGGGTCCGATATAAAGTTATTAAATAGATCGTCGTGCCGGGAACCACAACCGTTTCATACGCGACAGAGAATGACATTGGGCAAGCCATCACGGTTTGCCAAGTCTAACCATATTGGTACATCTTGGATCGGAATTCTAAACGATCAGTTGTATTTTTAATATTGTCTGGTAGACTGTTCCAGTCACGAATAGTTGTGTAGGAAAAAGTATACTTTAGTATCTGATTCACATAAATAAGTTGTAAATTTATTCGACGGCCTTTAAGGATAGGGGTTTCTAGAGGAGACAGATTCTGTAAGTTTTCTATATAAGTTAATGTTGGCCGTATCTGTAAGTATTTGATGAAACGCATTCAGACGAAGAATGAAGACTTTTAATGTCAATTAACGATGTAGGCCTTAACTGAATAACTTCAAAATGCAACAACAAAATTGATTGCTTTTCATGATTTGGTAAACGTTCTTATTTTTTTTGAAATACAAACAAAAAAACATATGGGTTGATTATCAAACCATTTATATGTATAACTAGAGGCATTTAATGGTAGACGTGTATATGTTGTTGTTGCAACAAACCGTCTATGAGAAAGACAATTGTTGTAAGAACCGAATAAAACAATGTATCCGTGTTACTTTATAATCAACAAAAATCCACACATCCATGTTCTCTCCTATTGACAATGGTTTTCATGTTCACATCTTCAACTTATTTATACCTGTCAAATAAGCAATGCTTTTCAAAGTTATTATAAACACATTTCATTATCACCACTTAATAAATAAACATTTATCTTCAGCTCTATGTATTCAGTTTGTTAAAGATTTTCAAAACTATATTGAATCCCTTTTTAAACAAACTATTATATTTTCTCTCTCATGATTATGTTGTTATTATGACTATCATTTTATTGTTGTTGATATTATTACCTGAATCCCTGCATTAAAGAGAACGTATTATTTTAAAAATAAACAACCTCTTTATCAAGTACGAGACATTACATTTGGACAAACGTATCCACAAGTAATACAAACTAATAAGTTAGAAAGTTAATTAATAAGTTAATAAGAAATTGCTTCTAAATATCGTGTATATGGACTGATGCCCACCGACGCGGTCCTGTATACGTATTGTCAGAAGAGTCAACACTTACATAACTGGAGGGGCATATTCAACCGAAGTTCACCTTACAAACTTGACCGCATGCAAAATGAAGTCTTGTTTTAAAACAAATTACGAAATTGGACAATTTTTGAAACTGTCGCCAATACGAAATACATAATTCACTTTTGATTGTTACTTTTCATTTATTTTTTGGGATTCCACCATACACTGTAAGCATACTTGTTTGCAAGCCTTCATATAATCAAAATAGTGGATCATTGATTTTACTGTGGACAAGGTAAACACATGAATCGCGGAATAGCCGGCGATTAATTTCGCGCGTCTAGATTCTGCCTTAAATCCTATTTTGCAGAGGGTGATACTTACCTCAAACAGAGGTCGTTGATTGAATGTTATTTTACGAACAGGATGCACTCACTTTCCGCTTCAAAACTAGACGATGTATATTTCTTCCATTCATATTATGTCTAACAAGGCTAAGGACAGTCAATCGTACCCTGTCTGACCAATCAAATTTCTCTGTTCAATGACGTCATAATTCTCGGAAGAGATCCCCATTTCGAAGAAATGGCAGAACTAGGTCTATGTCAAGCCATACAACGATCAATACAGCCACGTGCAACCATACATAGTTTTATAGGCCATAAAGGGAGGTAACCTAGTTCAGGTATGTCACGGCAGGTGATCTGGAGATTGTACTAAACAGATAGCTGATATTTCGTTGTTTGCAAGCTTATCATCAAAAAGTTACAGTATATATGTCCTTGGTCTGTCTGAGTGTTGTACGGTTAGTGCGCTCCAAACTTGGAGTTATTTCGTGTTTTGACATGCTCTATTACCAAAGCCAAACAAGATTACCAAACACTAATGCAATATTAGACTTGTCCACGGATCAACTTTGTGAAGAATAAACTTTGTCCTCATGTAGACTTACCTTTTGTTACATGTATGTATATTTTGTTTATCAAGAGTAGGCTAATCACACTGGTACAGGTATATCGACTTATTGAAACGGATAAATCATAAAATGTTCTGGATAAATTCTCAGAGACAAGTTTCTATATAGGCCTGAATCTTGAGTTGTTCTGGATAACCTAGAGGTGCATCTCGAGAAAAGGCAATACATGTAACATGTAAATTGTTAAGATCATAAGTGGCGAATGTGTAACACACATAGATATTTAGGTATGGGTTCAAATAAACACAGCCTGAACAAACTATCGTTTAGAGTAATAAATAAATACATTAGTCTACCAGTGAAGATAAGGGCAGTTATGGGTTGTCTGATACAGACGGGAGTTTCGTCTTAACCAAGAGGTCCTTGACCGATTTGTTCTTCTTGTACGCTTTGATAGGCCTCTGTTGGAGAAACTTTAGACTTTGGAATACAAAAGGAATAATGTCTACCTTTGAGCCTGTACCTGGTTCAAGGTTGAAACCCAATAGATACAATGTTTGAACTGTGTTCATCTATCAAGCTTTTCTCTCTACGCGTCTCCGTTTGGTTTCGACTTCAGAAGAAAAAACAGGAGGTTTTTCAATCGGCATTATTTTCAATTTCAATTCTTTATAGACCCTGACCAGTGTATCTGGTATAGGAGTAAAACAAACATGTTTACTATGTACATAGCGGGTAGCAGCGTTAACAAAATACCACATTATTATTAATTATACATTAGAGTTTATACAATACTATCTCCTATTTACACAACTATTATATCATTTTAAGACAGGTTTTTAAAACATTGCCAATCTAACTGAAACGTATTTTGAGGGCTTTTTGAATAAATTATACATTAACTAAATATTTCGGAAAAAATACTAATATCTTGGTATGTACTTATGTCGTAGTTGATTCAAACTAGTGCAAATAAATAAAATATGTAACTCATCACCAATATAACCATCATTATACAATAAACAGTAACGATTTTCACGTGGGGTATACCACACCACCTTCCTGTCTCCACTGGTAATCTGTGGCTGGAGGTTCTAACGTACAACATAAACTGGCTTATAGATGGCTGTAACTTAATTTAATAATTAAAAAAAAAACAACAAAGTTGTCTTTAATACATAAATAAAAGGTAGATTTCGGAGAGGATAATGAATCATAACTTAACTTTTGATAAAACTGCTCAATTAGCCTTTGTTTCTCAATTAGCTGTTGCCATTTCGGATTTACTGTCCTGAGTTGATCTTGCCATACGTAGGCTAGTCAAAACGATCTATAACCGAATGACCAGGGAGGGAGAAATGGTCACCTATTTGGGGGCTAATCAGCTGTAGTCTGATTGAACTCAAATGATTGTTGGCTCTAAGCCTAAGAGGATTTTTGGTTTCTCCAACATACTGTCTCAGACACTTTTTAAAAGTGATGAGGTAAACCACATTTTCAGAATCACAGTTTAAAACGTCTGCCAAATGATAAACATGTATATATAGACCGAGAATTTATCTATAACATGATGATGATTTATCGGTTTTAATTAGTCGATATCCCTGTGCCATTCGTATTACTCTTTACAAAAATATATATTCTTTCTCTACATTTATAAATATATCCCTGCTAGCCAGAGACCCGAGATCGAATCCCGGCGGAGGCAAGTAAAATTTTCTTTCTCTACATTTATACAAATATATATATATAAATATAGCTTACTTTGCTCATTCTGGTATGTACTTTCCGGAAGATGGCTGCATAGTTTGCCAAAATATATAATATACATCATGACTTCAATATTCGGAGTTTCTTTAATCTTATTCTACTAATGTAATAAGACGCCATCTTTGTCAATGTCGTTGTACTGTGGTCTGTTACTGTACAGTAAAAGTGTACTGGAGAATGAATCATCTAACTTTTAATACCAACTGATTTAAAATTAAACAGTGAAACAAAAAGTGTCACAGGGCCGATTCAATTTGAAGTCATCTAATAAACGTCGTCATTGAATACAGCTTAAAAATGTATAGTAGACAAACTGTTTTGTCTTTAATACAGATAATTTTGTCACACAGTCATTCTGTCTGAAGGTCTTGCTGGACCTAATTTGGTCGGTTTTTAGAGGATTTAAGAGAAGTCTTTTACCAGGTCTAATAATATTCAGAAACCATATATATCTATGTTTGTGAAAAGCTTGGATTCCCCGGATTACAAATACGTGACTTAACTGACAATCCAATTATTATTTTAAAAATTATTATTAAGTTTATTGCAAGTCGACAGGGAAAAAATACAGTGAATATTTCGAGGTGTATTTCTCGAAAAGCAATAGCTCTAACACCAAGTAACTTAATTTATCTACTACAAAAGACCATGAACTGAAAAACTGTGCCTTATTTTCTTTATTTTTTTTTTCTTAGAACGATCACAGTAGAAGTTTTTCTCAATACAACCTTAGGAAACCGTAAAAAAGCATCCACAAATACTTCAGACCACATAAAAAAAAATCTAGAATGAACTTAAAACAACTGCGAAAGGCTTTTTCTAGCCTACGTTCTGCTCTTTGTAATGCTACAAATTTGAAGTTTCTACGATGAATAGTTGTGGAGAAATAAACTGTAGAAATGTAGAATCTTCCAAACTCTGAAATTAAATGACTCCATTTGAATGATTGGTGCTTGAGTTGGTTATACCGTGTAACACTTGCTAGTTCAATTTTCGTTTTTTGTGTCTCCATTCCTGGAAACGAAAAATGAACGTTCAATTTTCAAATTTCGTTTCTTCTTACTGAAGTCGGACAATCAAAAATAAAAAATTGGACGTTCAATTCATGCCTTTCGTTTTTTCTGTCTCACTTTCATCAAACAAAAATTGAAAATTGACCTTTCGTTTTTCATTTTTCAATATTTTTCTTAAAATTGTGCAAAGTGAAGAATCAAAAGTTACGATTTGCAACAGTTGACAGTCGGCGCTTTCAATTTTGCTTTGAAGAACTTTTGTCGATTGATGTTTACTCCTCTGCGGATGCGTAATTGATTGACACCCGCGATGACGGCGTTATGTATGTTATTGATGTAAACAATTCAGCTAAAACTAGTCTGTTGAAACAAACAAACATTATATGATATAACAACATCTTTAAAAAAAAAAAGTATTGTATTATGTTACGTGGAATCTAATTTGTCACCTCGAATTTTGCATATCAGTATTTTAAAGTTGAAACAGATATGTGTAAAGAAATTTAAATAATAATTTATGCCCAGTACAAGAACATGTTTCTTTTCATATTTCCAAAGTATAAATCTTTCTTCCATATTTATTAAAAAAAAGTAAATTTAGCTACACGGTTTTGTGAAACAAAAAAAAAAAAAAAAAAATACATTTCGGAGTTTTAATTCCGATTTTCCAGCAAACAACGGCAACGCAAATTTAAGTCATCATATATATAAGCGAAAAACTACGACTACAACGTTAAACACTAATCAAGAAATAAACAAATAAATAAATAAGTCTATCAAGTTATTTCCAGGAGTAAATAAAAACAAATCTGAAATAGGGTTTGACTGTCGGTTGATCCCTTTAAATTCATTAAACCACCTTTTGCAGCCAAAACGTTGCTGATGATGGCTAAAATCAAGATAAATGTTTTTATATATTATATATAGTTTATTTATCAAATATTCATCTGGAAGATATGAGTGATATACGATTAACTGTATAATTAAGTTATTAGGTATTTTGTATAATATAAAGTAAATATTATTATGATTACCAAGTGAACCAAGTAACTCATAACGTGCACTTGCATTATTCTGCTTGTTAGACTTTTTGTTCGCTTTTTCGTAGAAGTGTATACCCGTTTTCTAGATTTGAAAGAAAAGATAAATCAGGGTATCCCCATGAATTAATAGCACATAAATTTATTTTTAAAAATAGTCAGCAATTCCATTTTGACTGAGGAGGCAAAGCGCTTCAATCAATTACGCATGTGCAGATGAGAAATCATCGACAAAGTGCGCATGTCCACAAGGGCAATCATCGACAGATGTTGTTCGAAGCAAAATTAAAAAGTGCCGACTGTCAAGTGTTGCAGATCGTAACGTTTGATTCTTCACTTAACACAATTTTAGAAAAAATATTGAAAAATGAAAAACGAAAGGTCAATTTTTAATTTTTGTTTGATGAAAGTGAGACCGAAAAAAATGAAAGGCATGAATTGAAACGTCCAATTTTTTATTTTTGATTTTTCGACTCCAGTTAGAAGAAACGAAAAT
>JAVFBZ010172681.1:0-16254 GCA_032466195.1 Katharina tunicata | reverse complement strand
GCAGGGTTAATGGGAGGAGAGGCAGGCTTTAATCTAGGAATGGGTTTTGGAACTGGTGATTGGGGAATTCAGGGGTCAGAGGGCCCCAGTCAAGTGGTCAACCCTAATCTACAAGTTCATGTGAGTGACCATCCGTCTTCGTTAATACCAGACCTCTGGCTAATGAAGAAATATTCTGAGCTTAAATTCAAGCTGTCATACTAAGCATTGGGGGTTGCGCCGTGGCTCAGTGGTTAGCGCGTCTGACTGCAGATCCTCCTTCAATGTACCGCACGGGTTTGAGTCTCCCAGTGGACCTGAGGTATATGAGGGAGTCACACTAGGTGACCGGCAATCGCAGGGGCGGTTTTTACGAGGTTCCCTCCCGGTTTTCCGCCGTATAGAGTAGATTAAGATGTGGAGAATCCTCCGTCATATAAATGAAATACCTTTGAGTACGACGTTAAACACCAATCAAACAAACAAACAAACAAACTAAGCATTGGAGGAAATAGCTAACACTTGAAGTGGCGTCACATTATTTGGTTGTGTTTTTTTTTTTGTATGGCCTTGGCTGATTTGAAATGAAAATTGATGTTAACTATTATTAAATATTACAATTGTTAAAATGTTCACCCCACAGGAAAGCTGAAATACTGTTCAGTGTTTCGTAAAACACTTATCAAACAATCAGTCATGAAATATGAACCTCATGGAAACATGAATTAGAAATAAGCTGGAGAGATTTTGGCCGCTTATGGTTGATGAGAGTTTAGAACGAGTCTATTTAATATGTCTGGATTGATAACTGCAAATTCCGGCAAACATGTATCGGCTTAAAAAAATCCAGAAGTTGAATTTGCATTAAGTGTTGATATGTTATTAGCTCAGCTTCTAAACGCAACTAAAACAAGTACCATAAGTAAATTGTTGTAAAATAATAACATTTTATTTCAATTTGGCCCTCTGGCTATGGGCAGCATGTTTCCAGATGCTGTCATACTTAGCACTAGAGGAACATTATCTTTCCAACAGTGATAACACTAAAGTGGCTACACGTTTTATGGTTGTGTTAGGGTAGCTGACTACTGTTGGAATACAGCGCCGTCATATAACTTAAATACTCTTGAGCACAGCGTTAAACACCAATCAATCAATCAATCAATCAATCAATCAATCTTTCAATCTTTCAATCTTTCAATCTTTCAATCAATCAATCAATCAATCAATCAATCAATCAATCAAGCAATCAATCAATCTTTCAATCTTTCAATCTTTCAATCAATCAATCAATCAATCAATCAATCTTTCAATCAATCTTTCAATCTTTCAATCAATCTTTCAATCTTTCAATTTGCCCAAGAATTTATTTACTGTTTTTTTTTTGTTACAGTCCCTGTGGTCATCACCTGGTCCTTCTCCGTTACAACGTCTTTTAGAGCAACAACGACAACATCGTCAAAATGACCCTCACTGAAGGGCCAACAGTCTGTCCTAAGGATGACTTGATATCACATGACGCCACCACGGTTTTGTGTTACCGAGGTTACTTTAATATCACAAACAAACCGTGTAACAACAAATGGTCTAGCAGCCTGCTTATCAACAAGCTAACAAAGAGTTCACAACATGAAATGGAAGAAACCGATTATTTACCAATATTATAACTGGACTACAAACTGGCCCAATATCTATCAAGCACAAAACGATCTTGTGGGGATCCAAGAGAAGTTTTTTGAGTGGTACACTACAGGTGCCCAAGATTATTAACTTGTTGTGCCGATGACTTCAAATCACCCTGATGAAAAAGAGACAGTTGTCTTCTTATACAAATCAAGAAAAGGTGGCTACACAAATGTCAGAAATTGCGAGACTTTTTTCACAGATGGAAGAACATGTAAAAGTTTGTCGATGAATGAAGTTGGTGACTTGCCTGCTGTTATACAGCAGAATTTTAGTGACGTTGAATTTGTCGTATGTGGAAGCAAGACCTGTGTACGTGCTATTGAAGCAAGGATATGATAAAATTAATATTCACTGTAAAATAACTACTGTACATATCTTGCTAACTGATGTAGAATTCTTATCTTATGTAAAAATTCTGGCTAGTAATTATAAATTGGATGTGGAGTGCTATTCCTGAATAGACAGACTGTTATCATTTAGATCTTTGTAATGCAAGTGAAGATGTAAAGTATTCCAGGTTGAGTGAATATTTGATAGAGATGGGTAAATGTACAGGCTGTCTAAATTATTTCCCCTTATTATATATCTAAACAACTTAATCAGTGGACAAACAAATAAATGTAAAGGCTGTCTGAATTATCTCCCCTTATTATATAAACAGCTTAACCAATGGACAAAAAAGAGACAGACATGTATTCACCAAAGCAATACACATGCACTATGTTGTTACACATGGCATAGAAGTGTATTTGTGTGTGCATGACGTAAATTACTATGACATCCATTCTGCTTCCATTCTAGTTCTGTTCAAAGTAAGCTTTGCTTGCTTTGTCAAATAAGCCATGGCGTTTTTCACATATTGCAGCAATGCTGATAAAAGAAGCGGGCAATCATAACGACCTCCCAAGCTGCAAATACTTTCATTTCTGGGATAACCTTTTGAAAATCAAACTGGCCGGTAGTGTGCTGGCCTAAAGGTCTTAAGGTTATGGTTCTAGTCCATGCAAAGCCTTTTTGTTTTGGACTTAAAATTCTTTAGTTATTAGTGACAGTATTTTTTAGTCTTTTAGTTTAATAAACTTTTGTTCATCTTGGGCATTGAATTACATGTAATGAGAAATGTGGCGTCAAAATGTCTGGACCAATGAGCGATCGGTTGACCTTCTCCGCATCTCTTAGTTGTCGTGAAAAGACAAGGCTACCTATGTTAAGGTACCTTTAAAAGCAAACACTTCTATTTTCCTATTTGTACCTTCTGTTTTCAAAATCCATGTTTATTATATACGGAGCAAAGACAATAATACTTTGTGTACATTATCATACAAAAACTTTCAAGTGGACGTCTGTGAAACAATGGTTTGTAAAAATGGTTTGTAAAAAGCTTGTGCACAGGAGAGATTAATGACCCCTTTTGCAAATTTATTCATGTACGAAGCCAACTAGCTAAAAATGGGGATTATGCAATCAACATCCAACATTTGTTTTTTGTCTGGCAAAGTATTTTGGTATATTTGTCTTTATTTAAAGAGAAAGGTATACATGTACATTAAATGAGTAATTTTTAGTGACAAATTCATCATAAATTAATTGGATATTTCTTAAATGGCCACAATTGATCACAGTTTATGTGTTGCCACTTTTCACTTGGAATGGCGTTTGTACAAGCTGGGTTGTATGAGATACCATGTAATTATAGTCAAACGTGTCCATGTGTGTTTTCATATGTTCTATATCAATGACTATCTTTTCAGACCAGTTCTGTTGGGAAGAGCAGAACAAATGCGGTGTTATCGTGGTTATCTAAACTCATTTAAAGTGGACCGATTTATAGGTTACACCAAAAGTGCTGGTCTAAATGTCATTTTCTTCAGATTTAGTCAGTTCGGCCATGAAATGAATATTATAAACTGATTTTGAGTGATTTTTTTTCTCAAATTCAAATTAACGTATGAAAAAAAAAGAGAAGCAAACCAGAGAAAAATGCAAACGATTATCAATAAGATTTTAGAGAATGATTTTGTGTTATTATTTTTTTCCTAAATGCACATTTACGCAGTGCGAAGACAAATTCAATTGATAGATTATCAATAACATTTTAGAGAATGATTTTAAGGGTATGGCAGAGAACATTATAATACAGGCCTGCCTATAGATATCTTGTGGTTTTGAAGGCATAGAAAAGTTGAAACACTACCTGTAACTTGCTTTTAAACTGTATTTAAATCTACCCAAGCGACTGAAATTAGCCAGAAGTTGTCATCTTTAAAGTCTTGAGTTACCTTTAGTTGTTGTCTTCTCTAAATATATATATATAAGGTTACCCATAACAACTCAAGTGTAAGAACTGTGGAAAAACTTGTCTCTAAATTTAAAGCATGAGCTGATTTGTTAATATAATAATTAATTTCGGTTACTATGCCTCGTTAACCTGTGTAGTATTTTATCTTATTGAGGAGGGGGACGAAAAGACCACAAACGCTTGAGTATTTACATGTTTTATAGTGATGAAGTTTGAAAGAAATGCAATATTTCTCACTGATACAAATCTTTACTTTTAGAAATAAAACACTATTACGAGATCTTATATTCCATTGATACATTTTCAATTTTCTCACCTGCCAATGATTTCACTTTAACTATGGTTGTATGTTGGGAGTCATTTGATTGAATGTCTATCGAGTGTTCAGTACATATAGCTTGTGATACATTCTGTGGTTAACCTTAGTATCTCAATTGCGACAGTGTTTAACCAGTAAATTCAATGAATCTGGTTCAGGCCCTTGTTTCACAAAGCGATCTTAGCATATGTTGAACGCAATTACCAGCGACCAGTAGTGAAGGTATAGTGTCGTCACGTTCATCACGTTCATCCTAGACTAAGATCACTTCATCAAACAAGGGCATGGACCTGGTCAAGGCATGTAAATTTTCTCATTCTATCCATACAAAGTGATAGTGAACACGTGATGTTGTGAACGGACCATGCAGATTAACAAATCGATCCCAGCTGAAGATTAACAGAATTACAGTGATAGCTAGGACTAGACTGTATTTATGTACAACTTGTGACAGTATATCAGATGGCTTGGCTATCTCCAGTTGCATTTTTACGGTAATTTCATTTTTGGGTATTACACATTCTTAGTTGGAACTGATTCAAAATCAGAAACCTTTGCGGGAATAGAACCCTCAAAGTTAGGTACTGAGTGACCAGTTATTCATGTCTGTTACAATCAGCTATTGGGCCGTCTTCATTTATAGCAGTAACTGATAGGGTCATGAGTTCAAATCCTGCCCGGGTCACAGCCTGCAAACTAGAGTCTGTTTGAACCAAGGAATTGTAATCCTAAGAAAGAAATTTACTGTTAATGGTCACTTTCTAGAGAACAAACAAAAAATGTCAGCGTATATTTACGGAGTAAAAGGTCCTCCTACCACTGTAGTGTAGCTCAGTTATACATATGTTTTCTAAGCATGAGGTTAAATGTGCACTGTAACTGTACAAAAAATCTGAAATGTGTACATACCATTAAAGTAATTCGTTTGAACTAAGATCAACTTGTGTGCATGTTTTTTTTTTTTAATTTTATTCTGATATTTAATAATTTGTTTCATTGGAGATGCTCTCCTATAATACAGAATAAGAGAAACTCCTAGCAACATAGATTGATTCATTTCTTGGTGTTTAACGCCGTACGCTAGGGTATTTCATTGATTAAAAGCAATGTTTTTATAACAGTCGGTAGCGATATTGATGTTGGCGATATATTTGAATGCAGGTGCTTTGTGGCAGCTTTTAGTGCCCTGGGTCCGGTTGCTCAAAGCAGTGTTAGCTGCTAATACGAGATTAAATCACTAATCGCGGTATTAGAGTAGGCCTTCAACATGGCGTGACGTCAACTAAATAAGGATTAAATTTAATACTGCTTTGAGCAACCGGCCCCTGGTGATCTATAGAGTTCTGGATGTTGAGGGTGGTTTTTTTCAGCTCTTGGGCTGGCATGTCTTGATTGAAATTACCTGAACACCCAACCACCCAATTAGGTCATCATCAGCAAAACACTTATACAATATACATGTATACTCTGAACAAGAAAGTCTTGATATAGATAAATGATATATTTCAGCTAGATTACTATATCACTAGTTAACTGGGTATTCTGCTGATTTCTTAATACTAATGAAAAAGCTTCAGTATATCGCATGACTTTCTGTTCAGTTTTCCCCATGTATTTTGTGACTAGAAAATGATCTTTGGTAGTATTGGCATGTTGTTGCCAGGGCCTGTCTTATGACCTGAACGTAGCTCATGTTTGGCGTAATTGTAATGACGAGGCAATACCTTCATGGTTGGATGTCATGGTGAGTACGTTAGACGCATGGTGCTCACACTTTCGGAAGACTGGTCCAAAGAGATAACTGAGAGGGATGCCAGATAGCTGATTTAATTGTTGTTGTCTTTTGTGTCCCTTGATTGTCTTGGTTTAGAACATAAAGAAACTATTAAACAATGGGTATGTGTGACGCAGGAATAAATCGTGCCACCTTATTTTCAGTTTTAAGGGCCAGCCACTTTTCCTCACATTTATTAACAAAGCCTTTGATCCAACCTTGACCTTATATGTAACATTTTAAATTTTGCAAGGGGCGTGGCGAATAACCTTTGAATTGGAGTGACATCTGTTCCTCAAAGCGTATGTGGCTCAGATGCAACAAGTTGACACATCCTCATTTAAATATTCTGGGTGAATTTTTAGTTTTTATTTGTTTGATTTGCTTAAACTATCACTTGAGCTCTTCAATCCTTATTCAATTGTGCATCAATAGGTTCTAGCAGAACTTACATATATACGGCTTACTCTCTGATGTTTAGTTCATAATTTACTCTATCCTACTGATTCATGATTTGACCTTCCACGAACAAGACAAAGTTCTTTGGTATAGTAAAATGCTATAATTAAAGGTCAATTATAATTAAAAGGAAGCCCCTTAATTTTAATAAGACATCCTCAACAACCGTAGACTGATAATAGGGCCCAAGTTTAAAACAATTAAATGAATTTACAAATGGGAATTTGGAACTTAAATTTAATATTTCAATAGTTTCAAGTCTGAACTTGAAATGAACAATTTCAAGATTGTGTTGCTGCACTTCTTAGCCCTTGCTAAAGTAAAGAGGTAAAGGGGTAGAATTTGTTGAGGATTTGAACTGGTCCCTCAGTCTGCTGATCTCGGAATACGCATACTGTATGTCAACAAGCTTTCTGCAAAGCGAACGTCACCTACTCACCAACAAATTGTGTATTTTGTGTAATCAGCATCGTTTAGGGTGGTTGCTTTTACCAATTGGGCTGAAATGCGGCCATATTTGAGTGCAATAACCTCCCACTCGGAAGTCATCGAATGTACTGTGCACATCATCTCGGACGTGATACGATCATCACCATTTTGGCCGGAACTTTTTCACAACCTGTGTGTAAAACTGTCAATGCAGATAGATTCTGAGTTTCAGTTTCCATTCAGAAAATAATATTCTGCTAAACTACACATTGTGAGCTTAGTGATGAAAGCCAAATAAAGAGAAATCATGCGAGGTTTGGCCGTTTGATAACCTCCAGTATGACGTAAAACATGTGTCATGAATTGCCTTGTATAATGTCCTGGTTCTCCCCACATTTTTTGGGGCTGGAATGGTTATGTGATTGTTAAAATCAAGGCAATCAGAATTTGTCGAAAACCCTAATTTAGTGTGCGTACATGTATGTGACTTTAATAAGCTAGATCTAAAATATTTTGCTCTAAAAAACAAACAAACCCACCCCCAAAGTTCAATTCAAGAGAAATTAACAAACAAAACAGAGGTTTTCTGTAACATATTGTAGCTGTATTTTGAAGCCATTAACAACAAAAGACAAAATCACAATTCGGTTCAACAACAACAACAAACAATGAAGCACTCCTATGATTGTATACATAAATATAATATATAACATTTCAAACATAAAAAGAAAATAGACCACCTTTTAGTGCGTCGGAATACATTCTCAACTTGCTTAAGAATTCTTCACTGTACACAAAAATTCTGTTCAAATTTGTTCGGAACAAACTTACTACACGGCCAGATATAGCTATAATATAATCTTGATAAAATTTTCTACAACAAAAATAGCCCTAACCAAGCAAGATCTTTTTCCAAATGTAAACACATTTCAAAAGTTTTTGTGATCAAAGGTAGGTCCCACAGCACATTTAAAAAAATAGGAATCACTTCCCATATTGGTAACAACGTTTGAAATAACATGAAAGGAAGCAATTAACAAGGCACTTTTTACACCGGAGTTCATGATAAATAAGTAACCTGTAATCTTCAGAAAACAACAACAACTCCCTAAAAGAAGATATGTGCACAACAATCATAATCACATAATAATTTATCTCTGAGATGCACAAAGAGTACTGATGAAGGTATTTTAAGTGATGTACATAATGAAGATGTGTACACTTCAATCAAATGTCATGTACACACCAATGGCTGGAGTTGTGTACACTATCATGTGTACACAATAATGATTAGAGGTTAATGTCATATACACCAAGAAAGGGTACAACCATGATGAGTAATGCTTTTTACATCGTGCACAACAAATGTGTACATTACAATTAGTGTTTAACATTGTGCATATAATACATCAAGGATACATGTCTGTGTATTGATGATGAGAGATTAACATGTCTCTCTGGAAGATACACACATACACAATATCAATTTGAGATTTGCCCAATGTACATGTACACTAGTGACAAGAATACACAATGAAAATATTGATTATCTCCCTTAGTCAATTACATGATGTTTCAAAATGAACTTGACATCATGCCATGATAGGAATTCACTGATAGGTAATGAGATTAACCTTGGTGATAAGTAACATAGCTTTGAAGAAACGACCCCAGGGAAATGTATATACTGAAAAGTTGTGCATTTTGCAGGATATATGTACAAAATAATAATTACAGTCAAACATAGAACACATGAAGAAGATGTGAACCAAAGCGATATGAACAACTGTACACTGGAATGATCTGTGTATTATTAAATATGAATAAGTGAATAAGTAGATATGCCCATGCTGATGATCAATGTTTGTCCTTATAAACATAAGGATCTATTCACAATAACTATAAGCCAGCATTTGTCATTTTGTCAATCTATATCAAATAGATCTGTACACAATGTGGCGATGTAACAACATTTATATATAAATACTTGAATTCATTAATTCATTACCATGATAAATACTGAATAGGATAGAGGCTTTATGTTTTTGTTAATAAGGCCGCTTTGACTGTCAAACTTTAACATGTTTCTTTTTACAAAAAATAAACTGTTAAATTATAACATTTTACCCAAATAGGTTGCACAATCCTAACAAACTTCTGAAGCGCAAATATACAATTAATAAACATACAAAGTCAGGATTAGTTCTAAATTGCCATGGCATCTAGTATTGAGGATATTTCGTCACGGTGGTAAATGAGGTCAACTCTAAAATCTCTTTACAGATACCAATGTCACTTGACATAAAAAAAACATACTAAATTTAACACATTTACAGTCTAAAAGTCAAAAATTTTCACATAAGACTGTTTAAGATTTTGTAAAAGTATAAGAGAATCCACAGAATTACTTCTGCTTCTGTTTTGATGTAATGAAATTTGATTGGTTTAATCACTTGCGAGATCAAGTGGTAGAGATCGTGAAAATCTTTATTAATTGTTATAATTTATCGTTATTGTTTGACCTTTAAAAATGGCATCTTGGGAAGTGAAAATGGGATAAAAACTTGCTTAAAAATATAAAATAGAACATTTTTTTAGGGGGAGGGGGAGTCATTGATTCACGAATTTGGACTTTTGTTCAATTGCTAAAGACACAGCAAAAATATATTGCGAAATACTACAAAAAAGATAAAAGATCTAACAACAAGAAAAACCATGTCAGTAAAAAGTAACAAAATTTTGATTTGAGATTAAATTGCAAAAAGAAAACAAATCCAAATCTATTGATTAATTTGGAATTGATCTAGCAGCTAACCTTATATGTGATCATGACGTCACATGTGGCAAAAGCCTTTCATTTAATTTCTGTACATGTAGGTTGTGAAAATCTCATCAAACTATGCCGAAAACAATTTCCATTGACCAGAGTTTAATATAAAATGGCTGACAAAAATATACATTTTGTCCAGTGGGTTAAACTGTACCGTGGGTTGTTTCATTTTAAATACGTGCCAGTATTGAGAGTTTAGAAACAACATCTGAAACTCTATGTTTGTTTGTATCTGGGGATGTTTTCAGGAATCTCAGGAAAAGTTTAATTTGCTCACCAAGAACATTCAACAAATTGAACATTCTTTGGAGAAGTCAATCTGGTAACATAATTAATACTTCTACGGATTTTCAAGCTCAGAGTTATTAATGAGCAACTAAGTTCTCATGTTTCTGTGCAGATACCACGGTCACCTGGCTTGTAAGTGTTGGATAGTAAATAAATTATGTAATTAAAAACTTTATGAAGACATTAAAAAGAAAGGATTAGAGATAAAGGGAAATATCATGAACAACAGCATGCCTTCTTAACTACAACAGGGGATATGGCACATACACTTAAGTATGTCCATTTAGACCAAACTTTCACACAAGGCAGTTCTTGGAATGGTTCTCATTACAATATAGCGGGAATAAAATTCTTCCCAAGCTGAAAAAACAGCCTTGGCTTATCGTTTCTTTAATTCAGACTATTGTGTTGGGAGAAAATCCTGAACCAATATTGTAATAACCTTGAGTAAAAGGGAGAGAAATAAATGTTTTTAGCGTCTACATTTAATTACGAAACTTTGATCAATCTCGATGCATAAAAGTAAATTCATGTAAATAATACATAAATATTTCTACATTCCCACACACTGGCACACAGTGTTATACAGTTTACATTACCTTGTCAGTACTTCTCAGAAAATAGAATTCATAATAATTTTCTATTGTTTGTATTTTGTATGAATGGGGGAGGGGGGATGAGGGTGGGGTGTAATATTGTTTTGGAAACAAATTTGGATATTCTAATTTTAGTTATTTGAATGTCAAATTACATTGTGGAGTAGAACTCCTAGACATTAATATAACATTTAGAAACATAATATCAACTTAACAGCATTGGACTAGTACATTAATACACTATGAAATTCAATGAACGACACAACAGTCCACAAAATTCATAAACACACAAAAATGTTCAGAAAAAAAATACTGATAATTTTTCTTTAGTATAGCTATTTTATATATCAGTTTAAAAACAAACCAATTGGTATCAAGTTAAGTAAGACCTAACTAACTACAGTAAACAACTTGAATGAAAACATGTCATAACTTCATGGTTGACAAGGGCAATAACTCCATACCAAGATGCAACACATCTATCAGAAATATAGGCTGCTTAAAATCTTAGAGGTCTCACGGTAAACTCTCACTATGGGGCTATTCCGAATATACTAAGGAGTAAAATTTTAACTCAGCAGTTCTCTTTCCCTCTACATGAAGTTCATTGTAATATTTTGTTTTGTATAGGACAAATCTGTTGAGACCGTTATAAGGCGTTAATTAAATAGCTCCTAACTTAAATTTTCACAGGTAAACTCCCTGGCGTAGGGATGTTTATTTAAAAAAAAAAAAACAGTTGCTTATAAAAAATTTAAACTGAAATATCTCATGATCTAAAATTCATAAACCTGAAGTGTAACATGAAAGCCAGTGGAATGTATTTAAATTGTTTTGAATAAATTAAAATCAAAAATATATTTTTGACTATAGTGAATCAAGGGTTCAGCAGGAATGGAATGAAGATCATTTTGCTCTCCAGAAGAAGCTTGGATGCCTGTTGGATGTCCCTCACTTTGTGTAATAAGCTGCTAAATCTCTGAGGCTGATTGGGGAATTTGGAATGGACAAGATCGGCAAGTGTACTAGTGTATCTCTCCTGGACCAATTCAATTCGCTTCCCAAGGCTTGAGTCCGCTGAAAAAATAAAATAAAAAAAATATAATATCAGAAAATATTCTTATTTTGTTTTTATGTAAAGGGACTTAAAATGGTATCCCCCACATACATGAGCATTGATTATTTTCAAGATTAAATAATCTGAATAAAATAACTTCATGTGTTACTATACTAACTATGCATACTAACTTGGTCTTGATTTGTTTGCCATGTAAGTCAACACACTTACAATGAACACTCAAATCCACTCAAGGTCCAAGGTATATGTAAACATATATTTCTTTCTACATTTAAAAAAGTTAATTCTTTCAAATACCAAAGATATGTATCATGCTAAATATATACAAGCACAGAAAATAAAGCAATAAAGAAACTTCAAATAGGTCCATAGTTTGTCTCAATATTAAGACTTTACTTTAGTCATCGTCAGGAGAAAAAGTTTGGTTAAAAGCTTGGCTGCCTTTGTCTCAAATATCAGTTAAAATGTCAATTTTTTAAAGATAGCCTTAAAGCTCCTTTAAAACATGAAATCTAAATGCTAATACACATGTAAGAAGGAAAACACGGAAAAATGTCCTATATATTCAATTGCAGCCGAACTATTTTTCGAACTGAAGTGAAACTGAAAAAGCACGGATCTTGTTTCTTTCCAAGTTTTGTCAAGACAAAGTTATGCTTGCAGGAGAAACTTTAGAGCTAAGCTGACACTAGAGTAATACATATTGAGGACTTTAGACATTCAGGCACTTGAGTCACATGGTCATGGCTGAGTTAGTGGCGACGCGGACTGTGGGTGAAAACTACTGCTAAGTACGCATGCGTTAACATAAAGAGCTGAAGTTTTCATAAGCAATTTTGCGGATTGCCGCAAAAGCTGAACATTGTGTTTATATAAAGCGAAACTTTTGAGTGAACTAAGGTCTACATGTTGATTGGTGTGTAATGTCATACTCAAGAGTATTTCACTATTTTATATGACGACTTACTTTGCGTTGTCGGTGTATGGTGGAATACAGTGAGAAACCTTGTAAAAAGCATTCTGCAAACTCCGCAGCCAGCAGAATACTTCCCTTATATAATTAAGGTCTACAGGGGGGAGCGAACCGTTTCTGGGTACAGTGAAGGGGGTTCCATACTCCAACGCTCAATCACAGAACGACCCCGTCTAGCAGACTGCCAGCGTAGTACAGGTGGCCAAAACATGTGTGTTTAAGCCCCTGATTATTTGATGTGAAAAAAAAACAGGGAAAACAACAAAACTCCACCTAGCAGGACAACCGATAGATAAGCAATGAAAAAATATTTGTTAATGAACCTTATTCATGACATCTATTGTTTCATTTTGGAAAGCTCATGTGCGTTTCAATTCAATAAGCTCACCTTCAATAATAAAAAAAATAATCAAAACATTTGAGGAATTATCATTAGGCCTAAGTGGAATATTTTGTGTTTTATGAGTTTTTGTGTGCAATTTGTCAGTCCTAGATTAGCCATCAAGTTTATCTGAATATCTGTATGACATCTACACATGTATTTGCCGGTAAAAAGTTAGAGTAGCACCTAACTGGAATATATCCGCTTGCCCTGGATAAAATCAGGTTGAAAATATGTCCTTCTGTCTGTACATGTACAAGTAATTTAAAACTGAAAATGGTGATTGTTTTCACCCACAGTCTTGGTCATCAAGCAAGTGAGCCTCGTTTTCAATGTCACGCTAAAGCCATCAATACAGAGCTGTATCAAAGACAGAACACAGCGTCCCCTACACCCACATATACAGTACTTACAGTTTAAGTTGTACTGATCTAAACACAGAAACAAAGTTATCCCCCCTTATCATAACAAATTATCTCCCCTTTGTTTTAATACCATTAAACTCACTTTTATCTGTAAAAAGCATAATTAATCCAGTTAAGATAATTAATAAATCTATGATATATTTGCATAAATACATGTATAATATACTTAATCTGTCCTTATAGAGAGAAACAAATAGCAAAAATTTCAAGGAAATATCATGCTTAATCTCGGATTGGAAAAGCATAAAAAATAACACATTGAAAATAATTTGCCCGGCCATATTCTGTCTATCTAACAAATTCATTTTGCTGATTAATAATATTAACTTTTTCTCACCTAAATTTAATATTACGCGTTAATCTGTTCGAGATTTATCTTACATTGTAATTAACCTATGATTTCATAATAATTCTAGCGACTGGTTGACATCCTTATGAAGTAATTTGAAGTACACATAATTTTATATGTAAAAGGTATCGTAAATGTACATTTACAATGGTATAAATCTATTCACTAGCATTCTGTTGCAGGTTGCTCAAAGCAGTATCAGTTTCTAATACCAGACTAAATGTATAAGATATATACATGTACATCTTCAATATGGTGTGACAACATCTAATCTAGGATTAAATTTAATATTGCTTTGAGCAACTGGCCCCAGGCATAGACATGAAGCCTTGCAGCCATTTTAAATAAAATAAAAACACTTTCATAAAACTATAATAAAATTAGGATGGACAGACTTGGTGTGTATTACTTACAGTTATCTAGAAACAGGATGACTTGGAGACAGACTAACTCCTCTTTAGTTAGACCCATGATGGAGAAATCACTAGTGATTCTTGTCACCTTCTCCATCAATCCCAGCATGCCTTTGTCTACTTCATCACCGGAAAATGATTTGTTGAACACCAAGTGCAAATAATGCTGTAGTTTTTTAATATTGTCTTTTAACATGACACTGAATGTTTCCATTTGGTTGCCCTGGTTACACATTGGCTTGTATGCAGCCATTATCAATAACAACAGCTCGTGCCATTTACTGGTCAAAAGTTTAGAATGAGCTTCGACAGGAATTTCTGAATAGAACGGGAGCTGCTGAGTCCATGTGACAAGCCGACTGACAATATCATCACCAATTTCGTAGAGAACTTGTGAGACTGACGACTGATCAACATTTGTCAAATGGTCAATGTTGTACATCACCGCGATGTCTAAGAGAGAGTCGCACTGCATAAGAGTTCTTACAAAGTAATCGGCTTGTGTGTTCTGGTGACGTGTTACGTCGTATGACATTTGTTTGGGAGATGGCCCGTGGCTAACGTTAGAACTATGCAATGAATTTTGTCGTTGGAGCCTAGCTAATTCTTCCTGCATAGCATTAGGGGAGAACTGACCAGTGAACGGGATGTCGCCACCAAGTCCAACGTTGATGTACGTTTTTGGCGCTTTGGTCACAACATCTGTCTGAATATTTAAATCGTGACCCATTCGGATCTGAGCAACTCTCTGTTTATAAAGCTTCCCGGTCTGATTCTTCCGTTTGTGTTTCTTGTACTTCACCTGAATTGAATAAAACAAATACAGATCTTATTTAGTCACACACGTATTACCAACTCAGACATTTTAATAAAAATAATTAAAACTAATAAATCATAAAACAAAAACATGATTGATTGATTGATTGATTGATTGGTGTTAAACGCCGTGCTCAAGGGTATTTCACTTAAACGATGACGGTGTATTCCAACAGAAGATGGCGACTCACAACCAAAATGTGAAGTCACTTAAGTGTTAAAACTATAGGTAAGATAATGTTCGTCCAGTGCTAAGTATGACAGCATGAATATTATCTGGAAAAATAATGCCCTCGGTACAGAGAGCTAAAACAAACAAAATTTGTGAAAACATATTCTCAGACAAACATCTATAGGAGAGGCACAGAAAGCCAATCAAAAACCATTAAATTGGAACTCAAACTTATCAGTACATACTTGAAAGACACTTTGAATAAAAACCCATACAGTAACAAATTCTAAAATTACAATAACTTTAAATTTAGATTTGGCTGAAGTTAAATGAACTTGTATGGACATAAAAGGTAAAAGAAACATTGTTGATCTATTATTTATATAATTATTTCAATGAAATCTTGGAACCCACGGTTTCGATGGTAACAGCTAGGACTTATAACATCAGGGGAGGTAACTTACCTTATACAAATTGTAAACAGCTCCAGAGTTTCTTCCACCTGGCATTCGATCTTCCCTAACAGCTGTAACCAAAAAAACAAATTTTTTTAGTTGTTGTTGCTATTTTAAATTTCAAGTCAGTCTTCTATTAAGGCAGAACAGCCCACTCTTATATTAAGGCGAGACAGCCCACCCCTCAATTAAGGTAAAGCAGCCTACTCTTCTATTACGGCAAAACAGCCCACTCTTCTATTAAGGTAAAACAGCCCACTCTTCCATTAAGGCAATACAGCCCACTCTTCCATTAATGCAAAACAGCCCACTCTTCTATTAAGGCAAAACAGCTCACTCTTCTATTAAGGTAAAACAGCCCACTCTTATATTAAGGTAAAACAGCCCACTCTTCTATTAAGGCAAAACAGTCCAGTCTTTCATTAAGGCAAGACAGCCCACTCTTCTATTAAGGTAAAACAGCCCACTCTTATATTAAGGTAAAACAGCCCACTCTTCTATTAAGGTAAAACAGCCCACTCTTATATTAAGG
>JAVFBZ010172670.1:0-11864 GCA_032466195.1 Katharina tunicata | reverse complement strand
CTATTCTATAAGTGATTTCCAAACTGGTCAACACCACCATTCTACATGTGATTTCCAAACTGGCAAACACCACTATTTTATAAGTGATTTCCAAACTGGTCAACACCACCATTTTACATGTGATTTCCAAACTGGCAAACACCACTATTCTATAAGTGATTTCCAAACTGGCAAACACGACTATTCTATAAGTGATTTCCAAACTGGCAAATACCACCATTCTACATGTGATTTTCAAACTGGCAAACACTACCATTCTACGTGTGATTTCCAAACTGGCAAATACCACCATTCTACATGTGATTTCCAAACTGGCAAACACCTCCATTCTACAAGTGATTTCCAAACTGGCAAACACTACCATTCTACATGTGATTTCCAAACTGGCAAACACCACCATTCTACAAGTGATTTCAAAACTGGCAAACACTACCATTCTACATGTGATTTCCAAACTGGCGAACACCACCATTCTACATGTGATTTCCAAACTGGCAAACACCACCATTATTCTACAAATGATTTCCAAACGAACAAACACTACAATTCTACATGTGATTTCCAAACTGGCAAACACCACAATTCTACATGTGATTTCCAAACTGGCAAACACCACAATTCTACATGTGATTTCCAAACTGGCGAACACCTCCATTCTACAAGTGATTTCCAAACTGGCAAACACCTCCGTTAAACATGTGATTTCCAAACTGGCGAACACCACAATTCTACATGTGATTTCCAAACTGGCGAACACCTCCATTCTACAAGTGATTTTCAAACTGGCAAACACCACCATTATTCTACAAATGATTTCCAAACGAGCAAACACCACAATACTACATGTGATTTCCAAACTGGGGAACACCACTATTCTACATGAGATTTCCAAACTGGCAAACACCTCCATTCTACATCTGATTCCAAACTGGCAAACACCACCATTCTACATGTGATTTCCAAACTGGCAAACACCACTATTCTACATGTGATTTCCAAACTGGCAAACACCACCATTCTACATGTGATTTCCAAACTGGCAAACACCTCCATTCTACATGTGATTTCCAAACTGGCGAACGTCACTATTCTACATGTGATTCCAAACTTGCGAACGTCACTATTTTACATGTGATTCCAAACTTGCGAACGTCACTATTCTATATGTGATTTCCAAACTGGCAAACAGTACCATTCTACATGTGATTTCCAAACTGGCAAACACCTCCATTCTACAAGTGATTTCCAAACTGGCAAACACCTCCATTCTAAATGTGATTTCCAAACTGGCGAACGTCCCTATTCTACATGTGATTCCAAACTGGCGAACGTCACCATTCTACATATGATTTCAAAACTGGCAAACACCTCCATTCTATAAGTGATTTCCAAACTGGCAAACACCTCCATTCTACAAGTGATTTCCAAACTGGCAAACGTCACTATTCTATATGTGATTTCCAAACTGGCAAACACCTCCATTCTACAAGGGATTTCCAAACTGGCAAACGTCACTATTTTATATGTGATTTCCAAACTGGCAAACACCTCCATTCTACAAGGGATTTCCAAACTGGTGATTTCCAACATTCTACATCTGATTCCAAACTGCTTACACCACCCTTAACCATCTGATTCCAAACAGGCGAACGTCACAATTCTACATGCGATTCCAACAGCTCAAACACAGGTAGGTAGTTAACATCCCAAATCAACTTCAAACCTTTGTTGTACATGTAGATAGCCGAAGGCTAATGATGGCCTCTGACATATGTAGCTGTGAATACAGCGGCGACATGATGATTTACATAGTGGACAGTGAATATATCAGTTCAGTTTAATACTTACATTAACATTATGAGCATCTGTATACTGTAAACCAAAGTAATCCATCTCTATGATATCAAGATGGTAAAACACCTGTTCTTGTAAACTGCTCCCTTCAGCCTTTTTCTGAAAGATAAATATTGAAAGAAGATGTATTGATTGATTGGTGTTGAACCTCATGTTCAATGGTATGTGGCCTATAAATGCTATAATAGGGCCTTATGTTCTGATAGTGAGCAGTGACACGGCCAAATAATCTAATGAGCTTTTCAGTGCTATTTCTGTTGGAATATAAATAATTTTCTTCCTGTGCTAAGTTTCCCAATGTACAATAACAATTACATGTCAATTGTGCTCTATTCATATATTATCAAGATATAATTATAAGTGCATGTACCTGTATTTACATGTACATTGGACCTGGAACCCAATGTAAACAGAAAGATTTCATTGTACCAGTTTGGTGTCTTTCAAAAAAAAAGAATGCAAATTGTTGTTTGATATACCACAGTGATACTACATGTATTCTTATGTTATAAACTCACAAGGGTAATACCACATCATTGACAACAGCAGTCAGTAATATTATGGAAAGTTTTGTTTGTTTGTTTGATTAGTGTTTAATGTCCTACTCAAGAGTATTTCACCTACATGACGACCTACTAATCTTAATAATTTGGGTTGCCGGTGTATTGTGGGAAACCTTGTAAAAACCACCCCGCGAACTCCGCAGCCACTGGAAAACTTCCCTTATATACCTTATGTCCACAGGGGGATCAAACCTACATGTATTCCTATACAGTGAAAGGGGTTCAGTACTCCAACACTCAACCACGGAGCCAGGACGCAGCTCCTTATGGAAGGTACACTGGTCAGAAATACAGTTTGCATAAGAAGTCTGGATGTCCTCAAAATAAACCTTCCATAAAAATTGATTGGCACTGTTTATGAAGCAGAAATCTGCACATGATGTAAGCTTATATCCCATTCTTTTATGAAATATTTTTTAAAGAACACACAAAGTTTCATTTCCTCTTGACTTTAAACGTTCATAAAAGATGCAAAAAGAAACACGGGTACCAGGTTAACCTACATGTACATGATGTAGGACCAACACAGGTAATCCTAATGCCATCTTGCATTATTATCTATTTATAGGTTGACCAGAAAGTTTTAGAGGATCGATTTTCAGGTAACGCGAGAAAACATTAGTCTTGTTAACGGATTCCAGATTCTGATGTCATTGATAGAATCGGAAGAGACTCAAAATGCATAAGACTATTCAATGTAAATATTAGGTGATTTGACGTAAAACAGTATTAGGTGCTTTAACTGTTAGATGATTTGACCCGATTACATGTACATCAATTAGGCATTCATTTTCGCAAACAAAAAGTTGATTTGTGATCAACGATTGCTGTTTATAACGACGTCAAGCAAGTCCAAAATTCACAAATTATGAGGTTATGAACAATTTAACTTCAGGCTATGGACATTATAAGCTGGGGACGATTTGACTGTACACGTCACAAAGTTTTGCCTTACTAACAGAAGGGTCAGAAACGTAGATCTTAATATGATCTGTAAATGCGTTACGCAAAATTTTGCATGACAAAAATAGTAGGCCTAATAACTTAAGGCTTTGCACATAGCAAGCTGCATACGATAGGTAATTGCATATTTCATACACTTAAAATAGTGGTTAGGAAGCTCATCAGTTGTTTCTCTTCGGAACAAACAAAAACAAATACACATTTGTTGGTCGGCTCTAATATTAATGTACTATAAACACAATAACATGTACATCTATAGGTTGTGCTTATTTTAACCCATATCGGTACCTAATATCTGTGTGTGTTACATATTTGCCACATATTTATTTTAACAATTTACATGTAACATTTATTGCCATTTCTCGAGATGTGCCTTTAGGTTATCCAGAACAACTCAAGATTCAGTTCTATCTAGAAACTTGTCTCTGAGAATTGATCTAGAACATGAGATAATTCATCGACTTTAAATAGTTGATATCTCTGTGCAAGTGTGATTACTCTTGAAAAAAAAATATATGTAGGCCTATGTTAATAAATATGGGAAAATAAAACTTAACATGAACTGTGAAAGCGAAACACAGACATTAGAATACTCTTAAATGACTGTAAGGAGGAGAGAAAATAGTTAATAACTTACGGGAACATCCACAGAAAGGTCTGCTCCATCCAGCAAGATAACTTTACACTGTAACACATTCTTTTTGTGCTTTATCGGAGCTTGATTCGCAGGCTGCGGATCTGACCTATTTTTCGGTCCCCTGCCAGTTCGACGTTTGCTTAAAAATCTGAAAAACGCAGACATTTTTTTAAAACATCAAGACTTGAAGTAAAACATTACGTGGTTAAGGTCGCCCCAACAACACTAATTAACGGTAAAATCCAAACAAAACGATGAAGTGTCCATTGTTTTTCATTTGAGAGTCGCGACTGTCGCACTTCCGTCTGACACACACTTTTCGAGTCATTCCGATCGGCAATTCACGCAAGGTGCCTTCAACCTCAGTAAGAGCTTCGTCAATTTCCGTTATCACGTCGTAGTTTTACGGTCCTTCCGGATTTCATTTAAAACAGTCTCTGATTAGAATTTAGTACTTGTTATGAAAAAACATACAAAGCTGAAAATGTTTTCAGTCATAATCCATTCATTTGTAGCCATTTTATTTTTATTTAAATAAATTTTGTTATGGTGGTGATAGAGATTTACAATCGATCACCGATGATGTGTGGCAGAGTTCATAACATAACTGAACATTCCGAATATATGTTTCCAAAACATATCGTGGAATCCAATATGTCAGCCTCCACAGAACACGATTTTCTGAAAAGCTAGAAATTCACAGAGATAATTAAACCGATTTATATTTAAATGTTTCTTGATACCGTTGGGACAAAGTAAGTATATCACAAACACAACCAAAAATGATCCGCCAGAGTGAAACGAATCCCAAAAATTACAGTCAAAACGTTAGTCCGCTGTTAGTGCCAGTAGTAAGCTTACAATTTAATGTGATCTCTCCTACGATATTTAAAAAATGTTCACATTTATAAGACGGGGAGTGACAGTAAGTTACCTTTACAGAACGACCTCTCTTAATGGACGTCATTCTGTTCGTATGATTTAAAATATTTATATATGACCTTTTCAGACCTCTCAACCTAAAATCTTCCCAGGGCGTAAGATTGGGTTACAATCCAAGCCCTTAAGGCGAGGGTCCAGGGCCGCCTAGGCCCCAGGAAGCTCTGGTGTTCTAGATGGCAGGAGATGCATTCTAGCTCATTTCCGGAGAATAAAACTGCAAATCAGTAGACAATATTTACTTACGGTTTTTACAATATTTCCTCGTTTTACCAAAGAATAACCATCATGTTTATAAAAAACAAAATGGACTGTTTTTGATATAATTCGTCTCCTGAAGACAATAAACTCGAAGTCCAATATTGAGCTTACAGTATTACAGTGTGGAATTGTTAGGAAACTGTTCGTATTCTACTTCGTTTTGGACCACGCTTTTGGCATTTTGATGCAATTCTATACACATTTTGTCATGCCGCGAGTCAATTATTTTGACAGTCTGGTTCCCGATATTAACACGTATGTGGTGTTATGTAGCACAAAACCTAAAGTACCGGATCGGGTACCAGCTGAACTTGCATAGCACACAGAAAAACTAATGGAATTTAGTTTTGGTCAGACCCAACTTTGATGGCCAATGATCAACAAAGTTAAAAATAAACATGGAGAATTCCCTCGGAACATGACTGAAGACGCAACCCGTACTTTGGTCAGTTGAATATCATTTTAGCAAACCAACAAATACCAGTGTTTTTTTATTTTTTTACCCTAAATCTTCCCCATGCGTGAGATTTTAAGGTAGCTGCGTGAGAGCGCGAGATTGCAGCTGAATGCATGAGTCTCACGCGTGAGAGTTGAGAGGTCTGCCTTTTCAGATAAATAAACGCTGGTAACCGCCATACTAACCGGTCAAAGAGCATTAAGAGCCGACTCTTCAAAGACTGTAGGTCAAGTCGTCAAATCGTATAGACCGGTTGTTCAATTATTAACTCAAAACCATTGTTGTGTGACGTCACATCACAATATAGTTTGTGTGCCACGCTGTTCAATTAATCCTGGTTTAACTTTTAAACAACCCAGCCTTGGTTGTCGAATATGATTACCAACTGTCCCTGCATTTCCCTGGTTTGTTTCCGTTGGTTTTTAAGAGGTTTTCTCCTGGTTTTCCGCCGTCGTCATATAAATGAAATACCTTTGAGTACGACGTTAAACACCAATCAAACAAACAAACAAACTAAACTAAATGGACTTGCAAGTTTACAAGTTCAGAGTCCTTGTGCAATAGTTGAATCAGTAGATAAAACTGCAGACCAGAGCGCCCAGCATGATGATTTTAGTGTTGTTTCCAAACTTTTACGGCGTTATTCGTACAGGTGGGTTTTTTTAATGCACATTAATCTTGGATTGCCCAAACATTGTTCTCCATGCATGCAACTAGGTGGTCTAATGGGTAGCATCATTCAAGTGGTAGACTGGTTCGAATCCCAATTTCTGTGGTTTTAATATGTCATATTTTTATGGTAGGAAATGTTGGGAATGTGGCTTTTGGGGGCTACAGTGGCCATCAACCTGTGTTCATTTTGACTTTGAATCCATTAATAGTAAACTCCCGCTGACTTGTGGGAACAACCTCCTCCTTTGAAAAATAATGACACTCTTGCCTTCATTGGCCGCTTTTTATTCTAAGGCATACGTGAACAGCAATTGAGTGAATAGAGAGTATGAATGGGATTGCATTCCACCAAATCCTAAGTGCAATGATAGTTGCCAGTAGAGTTTGTATGTAAGAAGCTCCCTAAATGGTTGGGAGCATAATACCCGTAGATAGTCACCAATGATCATCAGACTTGATATGTAGATCCTCCTTCAGATCCACAGTGGATTGGATTGCAATCCTCTGGATTGTATAGACATCTTTCTTCTTCTGAGCAACCTGTTGGGCTTGTAATAAACTAATTACAATTGCAGTTATTTTGTTTGTTAATTTCAGAAAAGAGTTCGACAGAATGCAGTTTGTGATGGGTGCTGCCACAGCGGCCGTCTTCTCCTCCAAGTTCTTACCTCACACATATGGCCTTCCCTACTACAAAAGATTCGCTCAGCTCTACCACAATGGCTTTGAAGTAAACTTAGACCAGGATACAAAAGAGTTAGCACAAGAGGTATTCCTGTTCTTGTTTTGTTTATTTATTTTGATTGCATCTAAATTTCAAAGAAAAAAAAATGATAATTGTAGTTTTCTGTTATATTGTCTACATGGTCATCAGTGAAGTGGTGGAATGTTATATCCTGTCCAGAGCTCAACATATCCTATTTCATTCACTCAAATATTGGAAATAAAGTGGTATTTTTAACTGGATTGGCCAACAACTAGATTGGACATAGCAATGCTACATCAACCATTTTATAGTGTTACTATTTCTATCTCAGTCAAAATACTTCAGTAAGCCAAATAAAATTCACTTACACAACGCATTATCAGTTTTAATAATCTTATTAACTTGGACTTTAACTGTGACATGATTCATTTAAATTACATACAGTATGTATCTAAAATAAAACATTATTCATATAGCATTAAACGCATTTAGATGATACCTTCACATGACAGATAGTTGACAACTGATTAAGATGATACCTCCACATGGCACAGACAGTTGACATCTGATTTAGATGATACCTCCACATGGCACAGACAGTTGACATCTGATTTAGATGATACCTTCACTTGACACAGACAGTTGACAACTGATTTAGATGATACCTCCACACGGCACAGACAGTTCACATCTGAACAGATGATACCTTCTCATGGCACAGACAGTTGACATCTGATTTAGATGATACCTCCACATGGCACAGACAGTTGACAACTGATTTAGATGATAACTTCATATGGCACAGACAGCTGACAACTGATTTAGATGATACCTTCACATGACAGACAGTTGACAACTGATTTAGATGATACCTCCACATGACACAGACAGTTGACAACTGATTTAGTTGATACCTTCTCATGGCACAGACAGTTGACATCTGATTTAGATGATACCTCCACATGGCACAGACAGTTGACAACTGATTTAGATGATACCTTCACATTGCACAGACAGTTGACAACTGATTTAGATAATACCTTCACATGACACATATAGTTGACAACTGATTTATATGATACCTTCACATGGCACAGACAGTTGACAACTGATTAAGATAATACCTTGAGCACAGCGTTAAACACCAATCAATCAAATCAATCAACGTCTTTCCCTTCCAGGTGTTGGACTCCATGTCGCTGAAGCCGGAAACAGAGTGTAAAGTTTGTTTCTTTGTTGCCTTTGGTCAGGACATGATCAGTAAAGGTTCTGTCCATGTCCGCTCGGGAGCTGCTGTTGGACTTCCAGCTAATTTCAAATACAAAACACCGGATGATGTGGAGAGACAGAAAGTGACCGTCAACAACCACCCAATAAACTGGGAGAGTTCAGGGGGCCACATGTTAACTGAGGCCATGGTGCTCAGCCCTGCTGCTAAGAAATTTGCTATCACACGAGAAATGTTTAGCATAAGATCCTACCGGTATTTAGTGGAGGCTTTGATAGCCTCAGCTTGTTTCTATAGCTCTTATGCTGTGGGCTTTGCTTTAAACAGATCTCTGCGCCTAAAAGAAAAAACTCCGCGATCGTTTCGAGGATTAGTATATGGTGCCATTGGTTCCTTGGGACTTCTTGTTTATGTTCTCTCTATGGACACCTACAACTGTTATCAGGATCGGAAGCTGGACAGAAAGGTTGTGAAATTAGATTCTTCCTTAGTAGGCGGAGGTGTAGAATATTACAATAAACTTTTACAGAGAAACATTGCTCTGCGAACACTGTTAGGGGAGACAGGCCTGAAGAAATACACCATATATGGCAATGAAATGAACACGTGGAGAAGCCCCAGTGAGTCCTTGACAAACCGCCGAGACTTTATGATAGACACCTTGAAACATGTCATCCAGGAGCAAAATGAAAGTTAACCCAATGGATCCCCTCAAACTAATAAAACTGATATCTTTAATCAACAACGGGTCCCCTCAAACAAACAAAACTCTCATATCTTTAATCAACGTTAACGAACTTTGTTATTGAGAAAAAACATTTTCATGTAGGTTGATTTGTATGAATGTTAGATTTGTATGTCTATATGGTGTCATTAGTTCCTTAGGATTATTCCAAATCAACTACAACCCTGTTTGGCTTCATAGAGTGTTATCCCAAATCAACAAAAATTACATGTATTTTGCTGTTTGCCTAAATAAAGTGTCAAACCACTATGTGTAAATCAATATCAACGGGTCCCTCAAACAAAACTCTGATATCTTTAATTACCAGTCGGTCCCATCAAACAAATAAAACTCTGATATGTTTAATCACCAATGGGTCCCCTCAAACAAAACCTGATATCTTTAATTACCAACGGGTCCCTTCAAACAAATGAAACTCTGATATCTTTAATCACCAACGGGTCCCTTCAAACAAATGAAACTATGATATCTTTAATCACCAACGGGTCCTTTCAAACAAACAAAACTATGATATATTTAATCACCAGCGGGTCCCCTCAAACAAAACCAGATATCTTTAATTGCCAACGGGTCCTCTCAAACAAACAAAACTCTGATATATTTAATCACCAGCGGGTCCCATCAAACAAATAAAACTCTGATATCTTTAATCACCAACGGGTCCCTTCAAACAAATGAAACTCTGATATATTTAATCACCAACGGGTCCCATCAAACAAAACTCTGATATATTTAATCACCAGCGGGTCCCCTCAAACAAAACCTGATATCTTTAATTGCCAACGGGTCCTCTCAAACAAACAAAACTTTGATATATTTAATCACCAGCGAGTCCCATCAAACAAGTAAAACTCTGATATCTTTAATCACCAACGGGTCCCTACAAACAAATGAAACTCTGATATCTTTAATCACCAACGGGTCCTTTCAAACAAACAAAACTATGATATATTTAATCACCAGCGGGTCCCCTCAAACAAAACCAGATATCTTTAATTGCCAACGGGTCCTCTCAAACAAACAAAACTCTGATATATTTAATCACCAGCGGGTCCCATCAAACAAATAAAACTCTGATATCTTTAATCACCAACGGGTCCCTTCAAACAAATGAAACTCTGATATATTTAATCACCAACGGGTCCCATCAAACAAACAAAACTCTGATATATTTAATCACCAGTGGGTCCTATCAAACAAATAAAACTCTGATATCTTAAATCACCAACGGGTCCCATTAAACAAATAAAACTCTGATATCTTTAATCACCAACGGGTTCCCTCAAACAAAATCTGATAATCACCAACAGGTCCTCTCAAACAAATAAAACTCTGATACCTTTAATCACCAACAGGTCCCCTCAAACAAAACTCTGATATCTTTAATCATCCAAGGGTCCCCTCAAATAAAAAAAACTGATTTGTATGAATGTTAGATTTGTATGTCTATATGGTGCCATTAGTTCATTAGGATTATTCCAAATCAACTACAACCCTGTTTGGCTTCATAAATTGTTATCCCAAATCAACAAAAATTACATGTATTTTGCTGTTTGCCTAAAAAAAGTGTCAAACCACTATGTGTAAATCTATAGATTACTGTCTTATCTGATAGTCTGGTCTGTTGTCCTGTCTAACAACTTCATCCTAAACAACTACAACATAATTGGGCTTTCCTGTGTATTGGAGTGTCCTGCCATAACAACTACAACACAACTGTGCTGTCCAGAGTAAGAGAGTCATTCCATAACAACTGCAACACAATTGTGCTGTCCAGAGTAAGATAGTCATTCCATAACAACTGCAACACAATTGTGCTGTCCAGAGTAAGATAGTCATTCCATAACAGCAACAACACAGTTGTGCTGTCCTGTGTATTGGAGTGTCATTCTATAACAACTACAACACAATTGTGCTGTCCTGTGTATTGGAGTGTCATTCCATAACAACTACAACACAATTGTGCTGTCCAGTCTAAGAGTCATTCCATAACAGCTACAACACAATTGTGCTGTCCAGAGTAAGATAGTCATCCCATAACAACTACAACACAATTGTGCTGTCCAGTCTAAGGGTCATTCCATAACAACTACAACACAAGTGTGCTGTCCATTCTAAGAGTCGTTCCATAACAGCTACAACAAAATTGTGCTGTCCAGAGTAAGAGAGTCATTCCATAACAACAACAACACAATTGTGCTGTCCAGAGTAAGAGAGTCATTCCATAACAGCTGCAACACAATTGTGCTGTCCTGTGTATTGGAGTGTCATTCTATAACAACTACAACACAATTGTGCTGTCCTGTGTATTGGAGTGTCATTTCATAACAACTACAACCGATTGTGCTGTCCAGTCTAAGAGTCATTCCATAACAGCTACAACACAATTGTGCTGTCCAGAGTAAGATAGTCATTCCATAACAACTACAACACAATTGTGCTGTCCAGAGTAAGAGAGTCATTCCATAACAGCTGCAACACAATTGTGCTGTCCTGTGTATTGGAGTGTCATTCTATAACAACTACAACACAATTGTGCTGTCCAGTCTAAGAGTCATTCCATAACAACTACAACACAAGTGTGCTGTCCATTCTAAGAGTCATTCCATAACAGCAACAACACAGTTGTGCTGTCCTGTGTATTGGAGTGTCATTCTATAACAACTACAACACAATTGTGCTGTCCTGTGTATTGGAGTGTCATTTCATAACAACTACAACCGATTGTGCTGTCCAGTCTAAGAGTCATTCCATAACAGCTACAACACAATTGTGCTGTCCAGAGTAAGATAGTCATTCCATAACAACTACAACACAATTGTGCTGTCCAGAGTAAGAG